>JANFOE010000195.1:2500-263305 GCA_025667525.1 Glebionis coronaria
TAACCAAGCTTCACGAAACCGCCTTCCTCGAGTGCCTTCTATATGGACCTGAGATAAAACATGTTAAAAAGTCAGCAAAATTTGCCGAGTGAATCTATAGAGTTTAATTTCAATAAAGAGAACACAAGTATTCAAAAATAACCTTCCATGGTTAATAATTTATCAAAGATAATTATGTTGTACAGACATAATTATCGTGTCATTACATAAGTCTCATGACATTGAACGTTAACATATATTATTTCAGCCCAACACACCTAGCCAAGTGCGTATATTTCTCTTATACAATGCATTCGATGTTTCATTACTAGTGCATCACAACACCACGCGAGAGCTAGTCGCGACCGGACTGGGCGTCACCCCGATAGATCTATCCATAGCATTAGCGTTATCTCGATTAACAATTCACGATTCATGGGTCTTTTAAGGCTAAACAAACTTATGTAATAACTTCCATCTAAACATACAATTAATTATCGTGTGTTCAATTTTAAAATAATCATGAATTTATTACAACTTATAGTTGTACATTATAATTTCAATAATTACTTTTCAAGTAAACAAGGTTTCCACAACTTCTCGTTGCACCTATACTTTTCTAATAAGTAAGGTTTCCACAACTTCTCGTTGTACCCTTTATTTTAATAAAACAAGCATGTTATCCCCCTCGCGGGTTTTATAAAACAAGTAAACATGTTAAAAGCGAGGTTATAGACTCACCTTAGCCAATAGTGGTAATGAGACGATCGCCGACGATTAGTGATGCCCGTTTAAACACGAAAACCGTAACCTACCAAATAAGGCGCGTTCGTGAATAATCGACTCAAGTATAAATCATACTTAAATAATATAAAAATAAAAATTAAAAAACCAAGACAATCCCGAAAAATATACAATACAAGTGTTATTACTATACCCTTTTATTCAACACTATTCTTTTTAAACAATTGCACTCTCGATATTGACCCGTCTTAAGACGGCAAGTCAACGCAAGTCAAATAATCATTTTACTTCCCTCGGACCAGTAGCTAAGTCATTTATATAATGACTTCACATTTGAGTAAATCACCATGTCCAATGGCGATTACTCAACTCACGCCACATAATTATTGAACTACATGTCCAAAATACCAATCAGCATGTACACTCCAAATGTACACACCAATCTACCCTATCTAGACTTGTCCAATTTTGATGAAACTTGGTCAAAAACTCACACATAATATGAAGAAGAATCAGTTCAAGTTTCATTTTAAAATATAACTCCTAAGACCTTCTGCCCGACACATCTTCGTGTTGTAAAAACCGGACAGATTTACGTCTTCAACTCGTAAAACCATTTTGACATATCTAAACAACTCCATTTATAAAACCGACACTCGGGTTTGAAAATAGACTCATGACCTGAGGTTTAGAAACTAACATCAGTCCTTGAAAATTTTTAAAACCTATTCTATAGTCCCCGAGATTCGATCCAAATGTCGACAACAATTTTCGGATTGTGCCGATACCCGTCTCCCGGTACACAAATACTAAAAGTAGCATAACTTTTCGCTCGTAATGAGTTAGAAGCTCATTCAAGCGGCAAAACGAGCGTCTTGAAGATTACTATAACAATATAAAATAATATAAGCCTATCTCAGAACTTAAACCCACGAAATAATCTGTTATATGATGCTGTCCCAAAAATACTTTTTAGAAATCATGTCAAATGAATTTTCCTACACAGTCTACTTAATTCCACACTCCTAATACCATCATACTAACACTCTAACACCTAGATCAAACCTCTAACACACTTGCATGATCATCTTATTAAAACAAAAATTAAAAATCCATACATGCAATGAATAAAATAAAGCATAAACATGTTAAACAACACATTTATATTATAAAAATGGATCAAACTCCACTAGATTTTATGAAAATTAAAAACATGGTGCATGTAAGAAAAATTTATACCAATAGAATCTCCTTTGAATTTCATGGATGGGACTTTTTTTAGATTTAAATGATTCAAGGTGAATCAAATATGGTGGTGGTGTTTTGTTCTTGGTGGTGGACGGCAAAAGAGAAAGGAAAAGGGAGGTGGATGTAGTTTTTATTTTTAAAATATTGTATGTGTAAAATGGCTAGTGGAAATTCCTTATATAGTGGGATGGAGGGGTAGTTTTTGCCAATTTGTGATAGTTTTGGTCCAAAATAAAATTAAATAGTTATAAGGGTAGAAAATGTAAATATAAATTTTGAAAATATTTACGGGACTCGGGTTTCGTAAAAATACTTTTTAAAAGTTAAAATGCTTCTTAAAAATAATAATATCACTTCGACACGACTTAAAACGTAATTAAATCGAAAACGTCGAAAATATAAAATATCGAGAAAATCGATAATAAACATAAATATTTGGGCATCCGTCGGTATCGCGATCACTAATAGTTCTCGTCATTCGTTAAAACGTAAAACACGAGAAATAAAAATAAATACAATAAAATCATTCATATAAGAATTTGAAAATATAATATCGATACTTAATGTATTTCTTGTCGGTTTTCATCTAAACGACATTCTTACTTTAAGTTTCAAACTATAACCTTCTCGGTTAGCCGGTAATTTAAAATTCTCATTAGAGTAAACATGTAATACGTAATAGTCGAGATTAAAATAACGACCTGAAATTGACGGATTGTCACATTATCCACACCAAATTGGGATCTTCGTCCCGAAGATCAACTTGCGTTCTTCCTCGATCGTTCGTCGAAATCAAAGAGTTAAATGTATTTTGGTCCTCGTCTAGAGTTCCATCACACATGACTATAGGAATTCGACTTCGTTTCGGTTGCTTAACTTCCTTATCGATAATATCAACAAGTACTTTGATGAAATGCAACTTACCGTCGATTCATACTTCATCAAGAGTGATAATAAGATCTTCGTCAGAAAGAAATTTCTTTAGGTTCGACATATGAAAAGTATTGTGAATTCCTTGTAGTTCTCGAGGTAATTTAAGTTTTCATGCCACTGGACTTACACTCGATATTAGCTCGAATGGTCCAAACTAACGGGGGCTTAACTTCCCACGTTTTCCAGAATATATAACACCTTTTTCATGGTGATAACTTGGCATAACTTTTCCACCTACCTCGAATTTCAAAGGTTTTTGCTTCACATTATCATAACTTCTATGTCTACTACGAGTGGTTAACAACCGATTATTAATTAGCACGATCGATTTATTCATCAAAATAAAATGAGCAGAGTCAATAAATCAACATTGACAGAAATCGAGTCATATTCAGACAGAGTTTTCGAGAGCTTAACAATGAAATCCATTGTAGTTTGTTCCTATCTCACGAATGATAAAGAATAACACAATCGTAATCACTTAAAGGCTAAGTTACCTCTTTTATTCCAGAATACACTGTAGGCTCTTACTATCGGTGGATACCGTACATTAGTGCCCTACAATTTATGTCTCAATAGACGAAGAGTAAAATCACCGCACCCAATTACGAGCCATGGGTTGTGCAGTTTCCTCATTCTTCCTAGATTTCCTACAAGCATATACAAATCAAACGGCTCTAAATCCTTCAAGAGATATATCACGATCAACAACAAGATCTTTACTTCTTCAGGTACGATAAGATCGGCGTGCTTCAGAGTTTTCTTTTCATGGTCTGAAAAGCTTTCTCTTCATGAATGCCACACACATACGGTTCATTCTCTGAGTTAGCTTAGTTAATGGTTTTGATATCAAAGAGAATCCTTTAATAAACCTTCAGTAATAACCAGCCAAACCTAGAATTTGTCGTACTTCAGTTTGAGTAGTTGGAACATTCAAATTTTCGATGGCTTCGATTTTCGCAGAATCAACATATATGCCACATTTGTCAATCACATGATAGAGAAGTTGTACAGAACAAAGCCAAAAATCACACTTTAAAATGTTTGGGTACATCTTTTCATTCTTTAACAAGTTCAAGATAATCCCTAAGTGTTCGGCATGTTCTTCCTTCTCTTCGGGCAGATTAGAATATCCTCGATGAAAATGATTATGAATTTATCAAGATACGAATTACACATGCAATTCATTAAGTCAATGAATACCACAGGTGTACTGGTCAAACCAGAAGTCATAACCCTAAACTCATAATGATCATCACGAGTTCTAGACGCCGTAATAGGAATATCTTCCTCGCGTATGCGAAGTTTATGATAAGCAAAACAAAGATCAGTCTTAGAGAAAACACCAAAATCTTGGAGAAAACACGAAAGTTTTGGAGTTGATCAAATAGATCATCAATTTATAGAAATGGGTAACGATTCTTGATCGTTAACCTATGCATATCTCGGTAATCGATACACATACGAAACGAATCATCATTCTTCTAGCGAATAGAATAGGAGTTCTACAAACTAACGAGCTCGGTCGAATAAAACATCTATCAGATAGTTCTTAATACTGCAAAAAATATAATTACTTCAACTCAGAGGATGCTAATGAATATGGCTCATGTGCCACAGTTGCAGCACCAGAAATTAGATCAATTAAGAATTCTATTTGCCTTGAAGGCGGAAGCCTTGGCAATTCTTCCAGAAACACTTCGGGATAGTCATGAATGACTACAATATCTCAACTCGCTTTCCTTGCGATTCCTCCTACGATACCTAAGCCATGAATAATCCACAACCTTTTTCGATATACTTACGAGCTCTATTGCACGAAATGAATTTTCAATTTGGAATTATTTTTCCCTTCAGTAACCTCATCAGCCTTACCTTGGATTATGTGTCCCACGAGCTAATAAGCCATATAGACAGCTTCACAAGTAGTAACTGGCTTAGAAGAAGTCACATCACCGCATTTATTCTTGGTTAGCCATGAATATATTGCTTGACCTTGACGGTTCGGGTTCCATAATTCTTAGACATAAAAGAGTCAACTTTTGGAAACACTTGATATATCTACCAATGTTAGTTCCCTTCAGTTTCAGATTGTACAACACTTTCTCCATACTTTGGGAATGCTTCGAGGACAAGCTCCTCAGTTAACCGTTTCCTCACCTTAGTCCATGGTGTCCCATAAGTAACGATACCTATGGAAGCAAGTCTGCCATTCCACCAAATTAATGCACGACCTTGGAGAGTAGCGATTTCAAAATGCACCTTATCCTCCTGATTAGGGTCACTGATTTGAAAGACTGACGCCAGCTTTCAATAACTGACACAATCCTCCATCAGCTTTTGTCCCCTAAAGAGTCTACGGTTTGCACCTAATGAATAAAGTGTAGATACAGCTTCTAACTTTCGGGCACATTTGTTCCATCAGTACCACTGACATTATCGACTCCAACTTCAGCTCCACAGGTTCCAGTCCCACCAGTTTAAGCTTCAGCTCCATACCATCATTCATGTTGGCCATGAATTTAACTAAAGATACAGCAACTTATTCACTAATAACTTGGTGCATTCGTGCTTCAGTCATAGCTTTCATTGACTGCATGAGTCTTGTGTAACGCAAATCAAATCATAATGAGTATTCATTCAGTGATTGTGTTATACCACAGGAATTTACAAGAGAAAAGCAAAGAAAGATAATAATAGAACGATGTAGAATTAGGAATCAAAAGATAGTCATTCCATTGATCACAAACTAGTACAAGTCGTATTGTCAAACATTATAGATAATCATCGTCTAATGCCATACAACTTAAAAGACTAGTCCTACTAACTTTTGTCACAGTTTAGTTAGGGATTAATGAGAAGATACTAAAATTGATAAACTAATCTACTAAGAGTTACTAGGTATTTCACATGGCTAAGAAGGCTCCTCGGTCCCACAAGAAGAAGATTTCTTCAATGTCTTTCAGAGACGCTTGATATCCTCCTCAATTGGTGCTTTTGGAACAGCCCCAATACAACCATTTCACGATCAAGGAATTAGAATAAAAAAATCAAAGAATGAATCGAGCAAACGAATTATGAGTCAGTAAGAGTTTAATCACGCAGATGCTATATGCTTAAGCCCACACCTTTATGAATCATTATTTCCATGGATTGATCAAGTCCTTCCGAATAAGATTCAGAAATTTGTAGTTCAACAATTTATAATTTCCTTGTTCAAATAAATGGCGAATTTATCTCAACGATTATAAATCACTTTATTCAAGCATCGCCAGCTCAACGCAAAAGATCAAGATCGAAACAAATGAGAAACTGATTTAATAGAAAATGATCAGTGATATGATATGAAATCCTGGTTGGCATGTGAATACCATACAAATCAATCTCAATTCCTAACAATCAATAGTACCATCTCGGACAAACTTGTTTTTATCAAAACAGTATAACGTCGAAGATTAATGAAAATGCAAATTAAATTTGCGAAACAAAATGAGCGAATCGATAAATCAAGAATAAGAACCAAGGAAATCAAAATCCTTGTAACCAAAAGAATATCAGCAGAATATTAACCGTTTCGTTGGGATCATGTATATCCACAACTTAGTTAATCACGAGAATAACAGGATTCATTTCAGGAATAGCTTCGGCGCTAGCATTAAAATGACTAGGGTGGCTTCGTGACAATCGACGTCGTATAAATGTCTCGTATAAATATAAAATTATCATTTATAATTAAATAAATGAAAACATACCTTGTAATTCACAAGTTCAAATAATCGATAAAGATTACAACATATATATAATCCCATATATATAAATACTTTCATTCTCGTCCATTGGAAAATCTTTTCGTTCTCTATAACTTGAGCTCTGATACCAATCTGTAACACCCCCAAATTTCGGTCATAACAGCGGAAGGGTCATTGGGTGTTACTATCATGGTTCAATCTCATAATCATAGAAAACGGCTCAAAACAAGTCTTTAATAAAAACTTCCATTCATTTTCATCTAACAGTAAAACTTTTCACACGGTCCCAGATAATTCAAGAGTTTACAAAACTTAATAAATGATACAAGATTCTCTGAATGGATATAATTTATAAAAGCGGGCCAAAACATTTCAATAAGCAAGCTTCACGAAACCGCCTTCCTCGAGTGCCTTCTATATGGACCTGAGATAAAACATGTTAAAAAGTCAGCAAAATTTGCCGAGTGAATCTATAGAGTTTAAATTAAATAAAGAGAACACAAGTATTCAAAAATAACCTTCCATGGTTAATAATTTATCAAAGACACTTATGTTGTACGGACATAATTATCGTGTCATTACATAAGTCTCGTGACATTGAACGTTAACATATATTATTTCAGCCCAACACACCTAGCCAAGTGCGTATATTTCTCTTATACAATGCATCTGATGTTTCATTATTAGTGCATCACAACACCACGCGAGAGCTAGTCGCGACCGGACTGGGCGTCACCCCGATAGATCTATCCATAGCATTAGCGTTATCTCGATTAACAATTCACCATTCATGGGTCTTTTAAGGCTAAACAAACTTATGTAATAACTTCCATCTAAACATACAATTAATTATCTTGTGTTCAATTTTAAAACAATCATGAATTTATTACAACTTATAGTTGTACATTTCAATTTCAATAATTACTTTTCAAGTAAATAAGGTTTCCACAACTTCTCGTTGCACCTATACTTTTCTAATAAGTAAGGTTTCCACAACCTCTCGTTGTACCCTTTGTTTTAATAAAACAAGCATGTTATCCCCCTCGCGGGTTTTATAAAACAAGTAAACATGTTAAAAGCGAGGCTATAGACTCACCTTAGCCAATAGTGGTAATGAGACGATCGCCGACGATTAGTGATGCCCATTTAAACACGAAAACCGCAACCTACCAAATAAGGCGCGTTCGTTAATAATCGACTCAAGTATAAATCATACTTAAATAATATAAAAATCAAAATTACAAAACCAAGACAATCTCGAAAAATATACAATACAAGTGTTATTACTATACCCTTTTATTCAACACTATTCTTTTTAAACAATTGCACTCTCGATATTGACCCGTCTTAAGACGCCAAGTCAACGCAAGTCAAATAATCATTTTACTTCCCTCGGACCAGTAGCTAAGTCATTTATATAATGAGTTAACACTTGAGTAAATCACCATGTCCAATGGCGAATACTCAACTCACGCCACATAATTATTGAACTACATGTCCAAAATACCAATCAACATGTACACTCCAAATGTACACACCAATCTACCCTATCTAGACTTGTCCGATTTTGACCAAACTTGGTCACAAACTCACACATAATATGAAGAAGACTCAGTTCAAGTTTCATTCAAAAATATAACTCCTAAGACCTTCTGCCCGACACATCTTCGTGTTGTAAAAACCGGACAGATTTACGTCTTCAACTCGTAAAACCATTTTGACATATCTAAACAACTCCATTTATAAAACCGACACTCGGGTTTGAAAATAGACTCATGACCTGAGGTTTAGCAACTTACATCAGTCCTTGAACATTTTTAAAACCCATTCTATAGTCCCCGAGATTCGATCTAAATATCGACAACAATTTTCGGATTGTGCCGATACCCGTCTCCCGGTACACAAATACTAAAAGTAGCATAACTTTTCGCTCGTAATGAGTTAGAAGCTCATTCAAGCGACAAAACGAGCGTCTTGAAGATTACTACAACAATATAAAATAATATAAGCCTATCTATGAACTTAAATCCACGAAATAATCTGTTATAAGCTGCTGTCCTAAAAATACTTTTTAGAAATCATGTCAATTGAATTTTCCAACACAATCTACATAATTCCACACTCCTAATACCATCATACTAACACTCTAACACCTAGATCAAACCTCTAACACACTTGCATGATCATATTATTAAAAAAAAAAGTAAAAATCCATACATACAATGAATAAATAAAGCATAAACATGTTAAACAACACATTTATATTATAAAAATAGATCAAACTCCACAAGATTCCTTATATAGTGGGATGGAGGGGTAGTTTTTGCCAATTTGTGATAGTTTTGGTCCAAAATGAAATTAAATAGTTATAAGGGTAGAAAATGTAAATATAAATTTTGAAAATATTTACGGGACTCGGGTTTCGTAAAAATACTTTTTAAAAGTTAAAATGCTTCTTAAAAATAATAATATCACTTGGACACGACTTAAAAATTAATTAAATCGAAAACGTCGAAAATATAAAATATCGAGACAATCGATAATAAAACATAAATATTTGGGCATCCGTCGGTATCACGATCACTAATAGTTCTCGTCATTCGTTAAAACGTAAAACACGAGAAATAAAAATAAATACAATAAAATCATTCATATAATAATTTGAGAATATAATATCGATACTTAATGTATTTCTTGTCGGTTTTCATCTAAACGACATTCTTACGTTAAGTTTCAAATTATAACCTTCTCGGTTAGCTGATAATTTAAAATTCTCATTAGAGTAAACGTGTAATACGTAATAGTCGAGATTAAAATAACGACCTGAAATTGACGGATTGTCACATTTGGTTCTGTTGGTTATATTGACTGGGTAGAATAGAAGTTCAGTGCAGTTAGTCATAAAAATCCTTTAGTATGATTTTGTTAGGTTTAGTGGTAGAAATTGAGCTTTGATAATTGTTTACTTGTGAGTTTATGTAAAATCTTCATAAATCAGTCATAAAAATCCTTGAATAAAGCCTTTGATCAATCAAATGTTCTAACAGTTCATATAGCAACACAAGACTGAGTTTGTTCAAATAAGGATTGTTGTAGATCATTGTGCTCAATTTGGTATTATTTAGTTAGGTTTTTAGATTGAGTTTGACTCAATAGCAATGCAAGATTGAGCTTTAGATTTTTTTTATTACTTTAGATTTTAGTTTATCAGATAAACTGGAATCTAAGCTTAGATAAGTTATTATTAAATTGTCATGTTGAAAGTAAAAGAATACACTGTGGTATTTTGATTTCTTCTTAATTGGAATTAAATCTAATACAAGGAAGTTTAAATGTTTAATAAGCTGTGAGAAATATCTCAACAATAAGCTGATGATTGATTTTTACAATAAAGATAATAAAGGGCTGAAAGTGTCATTATCCAGAATTGACCTCTTGACTTGTTTGATTTTTGTTAGAAGTAATTAAAGTGATGGTCATATAATATATCGTTGTGAAGCTCGTGAAAAATGTTATTTAATGATGTCGAGAGTTTTTAGTTATTATTGTCTATGTAACGGGATTGTTGGAAATTCACTTTATGTGACGACATTTAAGAATTCCCATTAGTTATCATAGTCACACACGCTTAGACTTGACTAGGAACAATGTATAGTTAAGTGTTTGTGTGTGATTATACATACCCCTCCAAGGCTTCCAAGGAGGGGTGTTGCTTGTGTTTCATTCTTGTTTAATACATTTTCTTAACTTTCACACACAACCTCTCTTCTCTCTCTCAACCTTGGCTGCCACTATATTCCACCACCCACCTAGACCACCGGATTACTAAAAAGCAAACCCACAATTGGCATCAGAGCCCATGGTTCAATCCTTGGATCAAGGCGTGTTTTTATTGTACGATTATGGTGGTCTAAATTTTTTTTGGGGTCAGATCTGTTATAATCTTTTTGTCACGGTTCTTGTTTATTATTCATTCATCATGACGTTTTGTCACTACTATTTTGTCACACTATCTCCAATGATAACTTTCATGGTATAATGGTTTCATCAGTTTTGATATGTTGTCATGTCGGTTTCATAGATGTTCACGGTCAATTTGATATGACTGCCATGATCTTAACATTTTCTCAAGTCAAAAGTCAAACTAGCCATTATTTTTTATTCAGATCTGGTATCCACAGTTTACGAGATCTGTGTTTTCAAGATCTTGATTGCTTTAAGATCTTGTTTACATGTTTTTTCTGGTAATTTTATGAAGATGAAGATTACTCAGATCCAGAAAAACTTAGATCCAGAAAAAAACGGAAAAAGGTCCTATGGATAAGATTTCAGATTCACATTCCGATCGGAATATTGCGATCGCAAAAACGAAGGGTTTCTACATTGGGATCGAATATTCTGATAGATCACATTCCGACGGGTATATTCTGACGGATATATTCCGACGGATATATTCCGACGGATATATTTCGACGGGTATATTCCGACGGGTATATTCCGACGGATATATTCCGACGGATATATTCCGACGGATTTATTCATTCCGATGGGACTTAATCATTCTGATGGCTTGTTCAAAAACATTGCGATGGACACATTTGTTTTACTTGCGATGGATTTTTTTTGAAGAAAACAATGCGATAAAAAGAAACGACAGCATGACTTGTTTAAAGTTATACCGAGACCTATAAAGACTCGACAACAATCAATATTTATTCCCACCTTGTCACTCCAAATCAAATCCACAAAAATCATCTATCCTAATCCCTTCGTCGCCTAATCCCTCTACAAATCATCTAGACTCGAACAACAATATTCAAAAGATCTCAAATCATTTTATTGTGGCTCAATTTGCTAGGCAAGATCTATATAGATCGACCACAATAAAAATTAATCATCATAAATCCGTGTTAGGTTTTAAACCCAATCTTGATATACGAATTTAAATAAAGATGAATAACAAATCTGTTATAATCCTTATTTTGCTTTGTTTTTTTGAAAACAAAACCAACATGCATTAGAGTTATGTCATTAATATTTGAATATGAAGAAAAGATTTATAACAAATCTGTTAAAATCCAATCTTTGTTTCGATTTCAAAACCAAACCTACCTGTGACACTTTTTCGGATCTTAACTTTGCGGATCTGTTAAGCTTCGCGTCCACAGATCGGTCATGATTGATTTGTGACTCAATTGGATAGTCATAAGGTGGGATATAACTAGATATGTGGACGGATAAATATGATATTGGGTGTGGGATTTATAAGATAGATGGGATTGATGTTATTTGTTGCTAAGATGGTGATGTTAGATGAGGGTGAGAGAGGACGGATGTTACGAGGTGAGAGGTGAGAAAGAGAGTGTCTGCGGTTTGTTTTGAAGATTAGGTTTAATGGTGAGTGAGATTAGGGTTTGAGTACAAGATATATACCACTAATCTTGTCTTGGACCGGGTATTGTGTCTTTGAAATGGACCAATGTGAGATAATTAATCAAAAATGGGCCAACAATTTATTACATTGGACTGCGTTTGAGCTGATTGCAAAATAGATCATCCGTTTTCCTTGTGTAGTGAAATTGTGAACAATGGGATTTAGTATAACAAATTATTACTTCAATTTTGCACAAGTTTATTATAAACGTTGTGTTAAAAAAAATTATATAATTTTGTTATGCCAAATCGTATTTGGACTTCATATGACAAAAGTGACAAAGTGACAAAATTATTTGACGAGACCCATGAAAAAATAGGTATATTTTTTGTGGCTACGGATTTGTTTGATCGGATATTATTAATTATGTGAAGTTGAAGACGGATTTTTTCGAAGGCGTGAATTTATTTTATCTTTTAAAGATAACTTGCTCGTGCTTAATCTTAAAATGAAGACATGTTTATCTGGTTTCCGGGTTCAGGGTGGTTGGTTGATGACTCGATAACTATCACTTAAAGGGGTTACATTGTTGTACTCAGTGTCACGCGCTTAGTCCACGTGGATAATTTCAAGAGGTGTTATGCTTATAGATTTCTTCAGTGATGCATTGGGTACTTAAATATTTCTCCACCGTTCCTCATTCAACAATTGTGCAAGCTTAAGTCACAAGATCGAAGGATTTTTATTCAGTTTCACGCTTGATGTATCCGGTTCATTCTATCAGTGGTCACTTCAAATTGCTTACAAGGGGGTTGGTAAAGATTGCCATGGAGAGTTTATAAGTAGAGAATTTCGATCAGCAGATGATTCTCACAAAATATATAATTCATCTTATTTATTATTCACACGAGATTTCAGGTATATGTGCGTACGATTTATTGCTGGTTCTGAATTTCGAAACCATCAAGGGGGAAGAAGAAGACACATTAAACGCACAACGAGTACACGTGATGAACTTCATACCTTCTTTTGATTTGAAGACATTCCGGGATGACATTTCTCATAGCCGTAGAGAAAATCAGTGTTTTAACTCGTGGCGTTATCAATCTCTAAACGGTACACTACTGATTCGATGTTCAATTGTTTTGATGTTGCAATTATTCATCATCATTATCCTATATGGAGAGATATGCATTTCCGGGACTTAATTGACTCTGGTGCATCTCCGGAAGAAGATATGTGCATTTTCGGGACTTAATTGACTCAGGTGTTACGATGTCAACTTCATGAATGGGATAAAGTGTCTACTTCAGTATTTGAGCTTCATACTTGGGATTGGTTTATTTTCTTCAACTATGTGGGTGAAGAAATGTCTTGATTCTTTCTAGTATTCATAACTTGAACTCTCAGGGGGAAGAAAAATTCAGAAGAATTATTCAAGCGAGAGAAGAGAAGTTGTTGATCTACTTGGTGTGCCCCAAACTTTCAATCCCTCATAGCGACATTATCATGTTATATGATGGGGTTTGCTTTTTTAAATTCCGCTGTGCGCTTAATCATTCTAAGCTTTATTGAAAGCTTTGAAATTGCTTATGAGGATTGTCGGTTTAGGGGGAAGCTATTTAAAAGCTTCTACATCAAGTTTATGTGGCATGAATTAGGGGAAGTTAATTCAGAAGCTTCTCCTTAACCAGAAGTATATGGATTACTTAGCTCGTGTCGTTACAGTATTTCTACTACAAGTTACTTTAAAGATGAGTCGTTTTGAAGTGAAGACTTGAAGTCAAAGGCCTCAGAAGACATCATCAGCATTGGACGCTCCATGAAAGCTTTTGTTCTTAATCATTATGTACTTGTTAGGAAAAATATTGTAAGGAATTCTACACGTCGTCCCATGGGGGAAGATTGTTGGAAATTCACTTTATGTGACGACATTTAAGAATTCCCATTAGTTATCATAGTCACACACGCTTAGACTAGACTAGGAACAATGTATAGTTAAGTGTTTGTGTGTGACTATATATACCCCTCCAAGGCTTCCAAGGAGGGGTGTTGCTTATGTTTCATTCTTGTTTAATACATTTTTTTAACTTTCACACACAACCTCTCTTCTCTCTCTCAACCATGGCTGCCACTATATTCCACCACCCACCTAGACCACCGGATTACTAAAAAGCAAACCCACATGGATTTAGTCCCGAACACACAAATGAGGAAGGCCTCCTAAACAATTTTTACTTAGTATAAAAGGCCTCCTATTCCTCATTTGTGTGTGTGCTTTTCCATTTTCTAGTTTTAGAGAGAGAAAGTGTGTTTGTTTCTCTCACTAGGAAAACACCAACTCCTTGTGTTTCTTTTCTTCATCTTAATCTAATCTTTCTTTTTTGGTTTAATCTTCTTCATGTTATTTGTGTTCCGTTAGTCGTGTGATTATGTTCTACAAGTGGTATCATTCGCCTAGGGATTCGTAGTTAGCTATGGTGTTAATTTAGTGTAGATTTTAGATTTCGATCTTGTGGGTTTTTGGTTTAGATTGGTGGAATTGATTGGAATTGGTGGTATATAGATTCGTGGATTGGTTTTTGTTTGATTCGTGGATTGGTTTTTGGTTGATTCGTGGGTTTTTGGGTTTGTCAAGGTTCGAAGTTGGTTGTTTTGTGGTTTTTCTGAAAATTTTCTATCTTTGGAAAGGGGTTTATGTTATCCGAAAAAGGGCAAAAATTCCGAATTACTGATCTTCTGAAAAGGGTCTAGAGTTATTCCGAAGAAGTTAGGTTATTTTGAAACAATGTTTTTCGGAAAAGGGTTTTAGTATTCCGAAAAAGTTGTTTATTCCAGAAGAAGTTTTATCCGAAAAGAGGAGTTTTTCCGAAGAAGGTGATTTTTCCGAAAACAGACAATTATTCCAACTTATTCCGAAAAAACCAACTTATTCCGAAAAAACTAGTTATCCGAAACTACCCATTTTTCCGAAAATTTCCTTTTATCCGAAAATCTCACTGTTATCCGAAGATAATCAATATTCCGAAGAAACATCATTATTCCGAAAACACCATTATTCCGAAAAAAACATCATTATTCCGAAGAAGTACCAATATTCCGAAGAAACATCATTATCCCGAAAAACACCATTATTCCGAAAAAGTGCCATTTATCCGAAATATTGCAATATTCCAAAAAGGGGTCTTTTATCCGAAAAGGTTCTATTTTCCGAAAAGGGTAATTATTCCGAAAAACCCCAAATATTCCGAAAATATTTTTCAAAAAATGTGTTTTTATCGTGTATTTTTTGGCCTTTGGATTTTTGGTTTCTGGAGAGCATTTTTTTAGGGGATTTAATCAAATTTAGGGGATTTTAACTACAACACTCTGCTTTCTAGGAATTGAGATCCTATTTAATAACTGGTTTTTACTAGTTAAAAAGTTCGTTTTTCTCGGTGTCTAATCGAATTGATCTCCGGTTGACGTGTGACTCAGTCGTTTTTGGTGAATAAAAGAAGGTTTGGTTATCTATTTCCACTAAAAAGGTAAAACCGAAACGTAATAAAAATAAACCAAAAACAAATAACTAATAATAAAGGAGCAAAACAAATAATAAAACGTAAATTAAAACAAAATAATTAATAGAAATAAAAATAAATGAAGAAATTAACTTTCGACTGAAAAATAAAATTAACCTAATGAAAAAGGAGAAAATAAAACTAAGATGGTACTTTAAAACTAAACGAGGTAAAAGCTAAAGTGGGCACTAAATAAAAGATAAAACTTAAACTTTAGGAAAAAATACTAATACTAAAAATTGATGAAAAATTCAACAAAAAATACGAGACTTTCAGAGTTAAAATCAGAACAAATTTCAGATTAAACTAAACGATTACGGAACAAAATTAATTAATAAACAAGCAGGCAAGCACACAGCTCAAGCATGCAGCCAGGCTGCTCAAATTTGGCGGGAAAAGAGGGAAGCATGCAAGCAGGCATGCCATTTTTTTTGGAATGTTTTTGTTTCTTTGGAATGTTTGGATCTTCGGAATGTTTGGATCTTCGGATAATGGGTATATTCGTAATACATAAATGTTTTCGGAATAAGAGATATATTCGGATAAATGGCTTTTTCGGAGAACTAGATATTTTCGGAATATTTGCAATAAAAAGAAATTTTCGGAAAAAGAAGAATGACAATCTTCAGAATTATGTCCGAAGATGTATCTTCTGATAACTAGGGATATTCGGGAAAAGGAGTGAATTTCGGAATAAACAACTTCTTCGGAATAACAGGTTTTTCGGGAGAAAGGTTATATTCGGGATAATACTATATTCGGATAAAGAGCAGATTTTCGGAATAAGTACCTAATTTCGGAACAAGTAAAATTTTCGGATAAAAGACTTTATTTCGGAAAAATCAATATTTTCGGAAAAAGCAATTATTTAAGAAAAAACTCAATTCTTCAGAATAAATGTATTTCGGATAAAAGGCAAGTTCGGAATAAACATTAATCTTCGGAGTTTAAAACCCTTTTGCGAAGATGTTCAGAAAGCAGATAACAGTAACAACAACATCTAAAAACAATGAAATAAGCAACGATTAAGCACAATCAATTAAGCAATTAACCAAAACTAAAACCAAATTTATTTTAAGAAAAACCAAATAAGCCACAAATTAAAAACTACAAAAGCACTAAATAATCAAAACATTTAAAATCAACTAATAATCAAATCTATTAATCTATCAAACCAACTTAATCAAAAATAAGCCAAACACTAGTAAATCAACAATCACAATAAGCTCAAAACATCTACCACATCAAAACTATCAGATCAATCACATGAATAAATTAATCACATAATGAAATAGATGAAATCAACTACATGATTAATTAAATCACCACAAGATTAAGAAAGGTAGAATGAGAGATATGAAATAAACTTGATTAAATTGAAGATTAAGATTCAAAGTTACAAGATTAAGATGAAGGTTAAGAAAAATTGAAGAGAAAGCTAGAGAGAGAAAATAAACACACCAATTACCTACTAAAAATTAAAAACTAAAAAATTAACTCCCCACTAATGACTATTTTCTAACTATATATAGGGGAGGTGGTAGGCTTGTTTCTTCTCTTTTCTTCTTGTCTTTCTCGATTGAGGCTCGGGATTAGTCGAATGATAACTTGAGCTCGTCTTCTGTTTTTCTTCTTTTAACAGACTTGGTTCTTCGACTTCGTTAAACTTCTGTCTTTAGACTTTTTCTTCGATAAATCTTCAGAATAGGCCTTCGACTTCCGTTCTTCTTGCACTTTTGATCTTTTGACTTGGTCTTTTGTCTTTTTCTTCGATAAAAGCCCGTGAAAGCCCATGTTTTCTTCCATTTTCACATTCTAGTCCTAAAACACAATAAAAACACAAACCACGCATAATTACGACATTTACGACATAAAATACACGTTTTGGTCTTGTTATAATGTGAAATAAGTGGTAAAAGGATAAGTGTTTTCACACTTATTAAATCCCCTACACTTAACCATTGCAATGCCCTCATGCAATGCATTAATTTCAAAGCACGTTTTATATTTTTCATCATAATCAACCCATCTTAGCCTTTATTAAATACTAAACACTAAGGAAACTAAAAAGATAGAAATATACAAAACAAGTAAAGAAATTAACGACTTACATTAGGCTTCTACATGTCATGAATGTTTATCACCCTCAAGTTTCATGTTCTTCATACCAAGCTTAAAAACGAGATCATTGTTATTATAAGTTAGCAAACTAACACGAACTCATGTGGCCTAATTATTCATTTAGACTCCCTTATTCCTAGGTGTATCTCTTATACTTTAAGATTGTCTTGAATGATCACGAGGATGCATTGTCTGACTTATTTCGATAGTTTATTTCGGCCGAAAATAAAGTGGGACGATTTAATCAATAGTTAGCTAAAGGACAAAATCTTTTAAAACTGCTTCTCGGGACCTCATAAAGTTCATATCTTGGCATAAACCGCTTCACGATTTGATACCTTTCTCGGACCGATATTTGGTAGTGACTTCATACTTCAAATCTTGAGAGACGTTCTTGAAATTATGGTCTTCTCTTCATAATAGGAATTTCTTCACTTGAAGTTTTTGAGAGATTCTTCATACTTGGACCACGACTTCTTCATTTTTCTCCAATCTTTATTTTGGATTTTGATATACAACGATCCGCCTCCTTTTAGGACTTGGATATATTTATCCTCATACCTTGCTAGGGTCTTTTTGGATAGACTTATCCATGATCTTTAGGGGAGTATTTGCTTTTCGTCGTGTGTCTCGATCCTTCATATTGATTTTTGATAAATGATTCTTCACATCACTTGGGATCTTTAGCAACAAAATGTAGCCCTCATGCCTTGTTAGGGCCTTTTCGGACTCGCTAATCTTTGCATCCCGCTTCAATAAGTTATGCCTTGGCTATGAACTCTAATTAATACCGAGCAACTTTTAAACGATCTTGTGCTAGAAGCTAAATAACTTTTCAAATAGGACAACCTTATTTATTGCAAATATATTTATTAACAAGCGATGGGAGAAAAGCTTATAATCAACTCACATAAATTCATGAAAGCATACCAAACTTATAATTGACTCTATCATCTCTCATTCTCCACAATTTAAAATCTGAAGGAATGAGACTCGTGGATGCTTAGCCAATTAAATCAAAGTTTTGGGTTTTCAAGTCATCTAGAGGATCTTGCAAATTCTTAGACTCTTTCAAGTTTAGAATTCGCATTTTAAAGTTCCCTTGATAAACGACTTTCTAGGATCAATTATAGGAGCTTGCGAAAAGTTCTTGTTCTTAACACGTAACAGTTAAGACTTTCGCGTTTTAAAGTTCCCTATATAAAATCCTAGCAAAACTTGACTTAAACACGTTAAGGTTACTAGCTAGAGTAAACTTAGATAAGTAAACTCGGGCTGAGTCAAAAGATTCATGACGTTGAAAAATTAAAACCACTTTATTCAAAATTTATTCTAGCAAAGAAAGTAAATACTACTATACTACTAGGCCAAAATAGATTAAAAATTTTGAAAAATGTCGAAAAATTAGATTTTTCGGTTAAAATGAGGACAAATTCATGGAAAAGACCACTTACTTCGATAGAAGTCCCCCCTACACTTTATATAAACATTGTCCTCAATGTTTAAGCATGTGGGAGTAAACTCCCCTATACTTAGGACATTGTGCACGTTGTTTAAATCTTGCTAAGGAAGAGACAACTATAGTGATGTCAATGTGAACATATAAGATATGAAATATTAAACCACGAGAGTTTAGGATAGAACCGGGAAGACGGGTACACGGGATCACGGTCGTCAAATGTCATCGAAAGTGCTCTTTGAAGCTTTTAATCCATGCACATCATAAGAAACAAGACAACAAACACCTACGGGGCTCCCCCTACACTTATTATGAAAATGGTAAAGGATAGATCAACGGGTTGCCTCCCGAGAAGCGCTTGTTTTTGTTAACCGAGTAACGAGCCTGACTCGACCCATAACTAATTCAAGGGAAACGTGGAGAGGGATGGAATCATCTCATGAGATATGTCCTCACCAAAGTACAGCTTCACACGCTGGCCATTCATTTTAAAATTAGGCCCATTTGGTTGAGAGAGCTCAATGGTGTCATAGGGGAAGACTTTGGCGACGGTGAATGGACCAGACCAACGGCTCTTCAGCTTGCCCGAGAAGATCTTCAACTGAGAGTTAAAGAGTAAAACTTGATCACCGATGTGAAAATCTCGGTTCTTAATCCTTGCATCATGAATGATCTTGGTTTTCTCCTTGTAGATCAATGAATTCTCATAAGCTTCATTCCTCAGTTCATTTAGCTCGTTGAGTTGAATCTTCCGAAGATCACCGACTTTGTTGATATCAAAATTGGCCCACTTCAAGGCCCAATACGCCTTATGCTCCAACTCAATAGGGAGGTGGCATGCCTTCCCGTACACAAGAAAATATGGAGTGCAACCAATAGAAGTCTTATATGTGGTATGGAAAGCCCACAAAGCATCATCTAACTTATCGGCCCACGAGGCACGATGCTCTCCCACAGTTCGCTCTAATATTCTCTTCAGTCCACAGTTAGATATCTCGGCTTGACCATTTGTTTGGGGATGATAAGCGGTGGAAAGACGGTGATTGACACCATACTTAGCCATGACTCTAGCAAATTGATCATTGCAAAAATGAGTCCCGCGGTCACTGATGATAGCACGAGGAACACCGAATCGAGAAAAAAGTTGTTTCAAAAAGTTCACAACCACCCTCGCATCGTTCATAGGGAGAGCCTTTGCTTCAACCCATTTAGATACGTAGTCAACGGCTGTGAGGATGTACTTGTTCCATTTGGATGATGGAAATGGCCCCGTAAAGTTGATACCCCATACGTCAAAGATTTCACACTCTTGTATGAAATTTTGAGGCATCTCGTCTTTATGTGTGATATTACCTTGTCTTTGGCAAGCATCACAATGTTTAACCATTTCATGAGCGTCATGATAAATGGAGGGCCAATAGAATCCAGAGTCGAAAACTTTCTTCACGGTATAGTTAGGACCATAGTGACCACCAGTAGGTCCTTTATGGCAAGCTTCAAGGATTAATAAAGCTGTCGGCCCATCAACACACCGACGAATGACAAGGTCCGCACATTGTTTGAAAAGGTAAGGGTCGTCCCAAAAATAGTGTTTAATTTCTTTAAAGAACTTTTTCTTTTGTTGAGGCGTTAACCCTTCCATGAGAATTCCACCCGCCAAATTGTTTGCAATGTCCGCAAACCATGGGGTTTCATCAAGATTGGAGTTAATAGACATCAAGGCCTCAAGGGGAAAAATTCATTAATCACTTGATTTGGGAGCTCCCCTTGATAAGGATCCTCGAGTCTACTAAGATGATCCGCGGCTATGTTTTCCGCTCCCTTCTTGTCACAAATTTCAATTTTGAATTCTTGAAGGAGTAAAACCCAACGAAGAAGTCTTGGTTTGGAATCTTGTTTAGTTAGCAAGTACTTCAACGCGGAATGATCGGTATAGACAATGGTGGTAGAAAGGACAAGATAGGGGCGAAATTTTTCAAAAGCATACACTACAGCTAAAAGCTCTTTTTCGGTAGTGGTATAATGCAATTGAGCCCCCGTCATTGTCTTGCTAGCATATTGGATTGGTTGGAAGTGTTTGTTCACACGTTGACATAAAACCGCTCCAATTGCAAAGTCGCTAGCATCACACATCAATTCAAAAGGTAACTCCCAATTAGGAGTAACTAAGACCGGTGCTTTAGTTAATTTATCCTTAAGAAGATTGAAAGATTCGAGACACTCTTTAGAAAAGATAAAAGGAGTATCTTTTTCCAAGAGTTGGGTCATCGGGCGAGCGATTTTAGAAAAATCTTGAATGAATCGACGATAGAAGCCCGCATGACCAAGAAAACTTCTCACACCCTTCACGGTTGAAGGTGGAGGTAATTTAACAATCACATCAACTTTAGCACGATCGACTTTAAGACCGGCTTTCGAGATTTTATGACCAAGAACAATGCCTTCTTTTACCATGAAGTGGCATTTTTTCCAATTAAGAACGAGACGAGTGTCTTCACACCGTTTGAGCATACATTCTAAATTGCCAAGGCAAGTAGAGAAAGAATCAACATAGACCGAGAAATCATCCATAAAAACTTCCATATTTTCTTCAACCATGTCATGGAAGATAGCCATCATACACTTTGGAAAGTCCCAGGAGCATTGCATAAGCCAAAAGGCATTCTTTTGTAAGCAAATGTTCCATAAGGAAAAGTGAATGTGGTTTTCTCTTGGTCTTTAGGATCGATGGGAATTTGAAAATACCCGGAGAAACCGTCTAAGAAGCAATAATAGTCATTACCTGCTAAACGCTCGAGCATTTGATCCATGAAAGGAAGAGGGAAATGATCCTTACGAGTGGCATCATTGAGCTTGCGATAGTCTATGCAAACTCGCCAACCCGTGACAAGTCAAGTAGGAATCAACTCGTTGTTTTCATTGGGAACAACGGTTATTCCGCCTTTCTTAGGCACACAATGGACGGGACTAACCCATGGCGAATCCGAAATAGGGTAAATCATTCCGGCATCTTGAAGTTTAATAACCTCTTTCTTAATGACGTCATGAATTTTAAGATTAACCCTTATTTGGTTTGGATTGCTGTAAGACCCGTGAATGTGCCGTATGATGCTAAGTTATTGTCTCAAGAGTTGTTCAGTATGAGCATCTCTCTTAAGTTGCGACTCACTTGTGGATGTGATATCCCGAGCCCAACGTCATTTATTTAATCCTATTTTACGAATATTTTTGAAATTTTTAAGAAATTTCGTTTGTTATATATTTGACGGTTTAAGTTGAAACCAAGATTTACGGTCGTAATTTAACGTTTGACGATTTAAGAAGAACCGATAACGACTACGATGTCGACGAATGCCCAAAACTTATATTTTATTATCGATTGATCGATATTTGAGTTTTTCGAGATTTTTATTTTTTATTTCGTGTTAAGTCGAGTCGGAACCATATGTATAATCGTTTTGTGTGCGTTTGAACCATTTAAAGGTATTTTGAGGTAGCTGGGACTAAACCCGACTCCCGTAAAATTTTAAAATCGACTACTAGTCATAATCCCGCTCTTTAAATACTTGTTTGCCATTTAAGGCCAAAAGAAAGCCAAAATTGCATTTTGTTCCCTCCTAACCTTACAAAATAAACAAACAAAGCACACACTTCATTTCACTTTCAAAAAAATTTTAGGGTTTCCCCTCTTTCTCCCCTTTAGCCGCCGGCCACCACCACACAACCACCACCACCACCATTTTTCGTGGGTTTTTGAAGAATCTAATCAAAGACCTACCTTCCTTTCATCATTGTAAGTGTTTTAATCCACTCATAACATACATGCATCCATTTGATTTTTCCAGAAATTCATGATTTTTCAAAAACGTGTTTTGATGTAATTAAACTAGTGGGATATCTAATTAGTGATTAGATAATGGATAATCATCCATAAAACTTGTTAAAAACAGTAGGGTTTGGGTGTTTTGGTCACCAACACCCCACGGCTAATGGGGGTGTTTGGTGGATTCATGGTGTTTGATGAAATGTGTCATGGGTTTGTGTTTATAAAGTTGTTTTTGATGTTTTTAAATGAGTTAAACATGTTGCATGTTGATTTTGTGAAATGGGTATTTGTTAATATTGTTCATACAAGTGATTAGGGATGATTAGGATGTTTTAGATTGATGTTATGGTGATATAATAGGTCTAGGAATCAATGGAATTGATTGGAAAGGCGATTTGTGATGATTTTAAAAAGGTATTTTTAGATCAGAAACTTTAAGGGTATTTTCGTGGGTTTAAGTCTAAG
This sequence comes from Glebionis coronaria, assembly GCA_025667525.1. Lineage (NCBI taxonomy): Eukaryota > Viridiplantae > Streptophyta > Magnoliopsida > Asterales > Asteraceae > Glebionis > Glebionis coronaria. Next base: position 25,959 of record JANFOE010000195.1, read on the forward strand.
TCCAGGCCTAGATGATGAGATATTGTTGTAGAGATTCTTTTTAGCTTCGTTTTGGTATAAGGTAGAGCTTTTGACTCCAAACGAGTCAAAAGTTACGCTAGTTTGAATTTTCGTGTACCGGGAGATGAAAGTCGACATAATCCGAAATTATGTTCGATTTTTGGGTCAAATCTCGGGGACTATAAGTTGAGTTTCAAAAATATTCAAGGGCTGTTCTCAGGCCCTATACTTAGCATTTTTAGTCTATTTTCATAATCAAGAGTCGGATTTGCAAATGGTATTGGTTAAGATGGTCAAAATGATCTTACAAGTCGAGTGCGTAAAACTGTCCGAATTTTGTACTTCAAAGATGTGTCAGGCAGAAGGTCTTAGAAGTGAAAACGTTTTATGAAATTTGGTATGGGGTTTCTATAGATTATAAGTGATTTTTACAAATTTTCTCAGATTTTTAGGAGTGGTCTAAGTTGGGTAAAACAGCCCGTACATTCGGTATGTACCGGCAGAATTGTAAAATGCGCAATAGTTCTAATAAAGTATAAAATTGGACGTGTCTAGTAAATATCACTTGTATGGATTTTTGGCGTGAGTTTATATGAACCTTGAGTGTTCTTAATTATGTACATACAGTACTTGAAGGTACTTGAATGTGTTGATTCATTACGTGTTTATTCGCTAGGTGTTGTATTTGATTTCCCGGGGCATCCTCATCGTCGGTGATAGATTTCATTTACGCCGTAGTTACTAATACTACCACTACTACTTAAGGTGAGTCTATAGCCTCGCTCTTTACTTATTTCAAATGTTTTTACCCGCGAGGGGGATACATGCTATTTAAATGAAAATGAACATAAGTCATGAATGATTGTTGGACCCGAATGTTGCCTCAGAAATTGTGTTGAGTACCTAGTTGCAAAAGGCCCTAATTTCATGAACTATTAAATATTGTCTTGCCCTTGCGAAGGGGGAAATAGCCGCTTATACAAAGTGATAGTACTATGGGGTTGACTACCCTATCCGAGACGAGGGCTAGTACGTTGATACCCCCTGTGGACGGATAATTTGTGATAAGAGATAAGGTATAATTGCAACTGATGCCTTTAGTAGGGGCACTGGTTTCATCTGAATAATGCCGGTAATTATTACGCAGGTGATTGAGTTAACGGTTTAGTGTCATGAGCTTAAACACAATTGTCTTATCCTTGAATAATAGATTGTTTGCGCGACAATGCTATTGAATGATCATTATTGGTTTTTAATACTTATGTTCAACTTATGATTTGATAAACCTATAGATTCGCTCAACCTTTGTGTTGACAGTTTTAAGCATGTGTTTCAGGTAACCAAGATTGATAGCAGCGGAGCATGCGAGGATGGAAGTTGTTGTGGCTTGGCGGTCTACTTGTTTTTCCACCCATATTTAACTTAAGACTCTTTTATTATTCTGTCATGTGAGTAAAAATGTACTTTTGGGTTGAGATTTAGTGGGGACCTAACGCAAACTCTGTTTAGTATTATTTGGGATTTGGAAAACTGTAGACTTGTATGATTTTAATAATGTTTAAATTTATGTTTAAACTTTTACGTCTCTTTGAGTCGTTTAATATAGCTTATGTGTGATGATAACTACGTAGCACCTAAATGTTGTAGTTCCGCTGCGCATAGCATTTGTTGAGGGTGTTATAGATTGGTAATCAGAGCCATGATTTATAGAGAACTAGATCATTTTGAAAAATCCTAAACTATAACTTTTGGTGTCGTAAGAAATTGTCCAAGCACACAACTATCCTGCATGGCTCCGGTAAGATTTCTTTAGCATTGCTTTATATTTTAGATGTATCCCTCAAACTGATATGAATTCTCTAGTATTTAGTAAGTAAATCCTTTGATATATATTGAGATATATTGTTGTGTACGTTGAGTACTTATCATCATAATTTGCAAATTCTTGTAAAGATTATCGTATATGTTGCATGTAATTGGCATACGGGCTACATTGCATTACATGGCAACACCGCGTTGTAACCCTACGTGTATGTAGGAATAAAGTTATGTATAAATATGTATATACTATGGTATTTAAAGGCATTGCACGTGAAGCAATGGTCCTTGAGTGATTATCGTACATGTTATAATGCGGTTTTGTTGAGAATTCGGCCTCACCGCAAATTATCAATCTTGATAATTAATTTGTTGTTCGGATAACCGAATATGAACCTCGTTTGATACTCTAGATACATAAATAATGCTTCGTAACATATTTTATATCTACTAGATCGATCTCGATTGTCGTTATCGCACCGTGATGTGTCATTTTGGACATTTTCTTTTGAAACGTAATTTACTTACATATTACTTTATTTCCTTTATTCCTTATGGGTTTGATATGTTAATTGGCGTAGCTATAATATAGACGAAGTATAATCAACGATGCGTACATCGTAGCGACGAATCACATGTGTGTGTTATAAAACATGGTTGAGGCGTGTTTCCATTTAATCGTTGTTTACTATTCTACTTGAATTTTAAAGATGTGTTTTAAAATAGACTAGCGTTGTGATCAATCGCGATAACTTGGAAATTTGGTTGGTTTTTGTGTTAATTTTGTGGAGTACAATTTCGAGACTCATCCGAGGCCGATAACAACATTTAGTTGACATACGTATTCTCGCTTTGTTTATTTCATTTTTTTTCTTGTTGTCTTATTATTTTAAATTTGATAGTATATATGAGGAGGTCCGGCATTTGTGTGAGTTAAGTAAGCACTAAACTTTGTTGATTGAGTGGTTTAAACATAAAGTGTTTTACATATTTAATACTTGGCGGATAAAACTTTTGGATAAAAAAAATGACTTATGATGTGTCTTGTAACAAGTAAAAATAAGTATAGAGAAGAAATGGACAAAGTGAAATTATTTTCCCTTCAACCTTGGTTGGTATATTATAATAAGTGATTTATATTACTCGTAAAATCCTTGTTTTTTATATATTAATAATTTGATACTAGAAGCTAGTGATGGATTTGTTAAGAATTTGTTTAATATAATTTGAAAAAGGAGTTTATAATAAAATTTACGATATGACTGTTGAGTATATGTAACTTTGGATTTAGTATAAATTAATTTTCAGGTCAATGTAGCAAACTTTTGGCGTATCTTGTAATATAAAACATGAGTAGAAGAATTGGTCATGTATTTTGGAGCTAAAAAAAAAAAACTTTGTAAAGTTGGTTTTATTTTAAACATAAGGTTATGTTTACGTATGCATTGGTGTACACTAGAACACGTTACTTGTTGTGGTGAATAAACTGGGATAAAATCGGAATATACACTATAAGTGAGAAATTCTAACGCTTGAAATAAATTTTTAAACATTGATGGAACGTTGTCTTATCCCGTTGCGAGATGTGTTAATGTTAAAAACCGTTTGATAATGGGCTAAGGATTAAAAGTTGGATTTTCCACATTTTAGAATTATTGAAATAAGCATTTCTGATTAATTATTATATTATTATATTGTTATTATTTTTGAGATTCAAGTCTCGACTAAAATTAGTAATTTATCCGAGATAATACTGCGTGAAACGTCTTTGACGCCTGACTCGAGTCGCGTGAATAAAATATAGCATACAAATCAATTTTAAGGAACACATGTGTATAATAAAAAGTCAAAGGTTGATTTTTAAGAGTTAATTGGACTAGATTGAGTTATTTTGGATATTTGTATATACGTAATAAGATATGTCGTAATAACGTAAAACTTTGAAAATTCTTACTATGTACGTTTTTGGTACTTAAGATATGAAGATTATTGAGATTTTGACGCGAGTATCGAGATTTTCAAAACTAATGATTTTACCAGTTATAATAACCGAGTCACCGCATCTACTAATGTTAATAATTACCTAGAGATTGTAATTTTTCCAGAAATAAAAACTTTGTAAAGATTGAGAAATGAAAGGTATAAATTCTTTAATGGTGTAGCCCAAACTAAAAATATGCAAGATCGTTTTACAATATACCAGGTAACAGTAACTAGAAAATGCAAATGGATTACCCAAAAAACGAATATTTGTATTATTTTCTTAAGATGTATATATAATGTTTTGAGTCACAATGGTTCGATCGTCCGACATCCCTTCTTTGATTTTATGAGTCTGTATTTGAACTTGAGTCGTCATGTGACTGTTCATTTTAATATTTTCCATGATATGAAACCATTATTATTATATTTATTTTTGGGTTGCTACTTCGCTCGTACTTGATGATGAGGGTATGTCACCTGGTATATTTTGTCCTGTTCATGGACGTTGTGACTTTTCTTCTTTCGGTTATTGGAACCTAAAAATTCCTTGTTTACTTGAATGATGCTATAAGTCTTCATTAAATTGGTTATTTATTTATATTGAACAAAAGCAAGGAGGCGAAACTGCTTTATCAAATTGTAGAGGTGAAAGAACTCGATCTTCCTGGTGAAATTGTTTCTATTTAACCAAGTGATTATTCTTCTCTCCCCGTATACCCTTGGTGGAATGTGTGTGCAACTCGAGACGATGGGAATTATGAGCGTTGTTTTATTTTTGACGCTTGTGTTGATATTCAATTTTTACTCCATGTATTCGTAGATCGCTGTTGTTATCCCGAGACTTTTGTCATATATTTGAAGTATTTTCATTTCTAATGTAGTTAAATTATAGTTGGAAATTATATTACTCGTTTACCTCGTTCAATCTCATTGATTTTTGATTTTATTACTTGTTGTACTTGCAATGATCTTTAATCATGAACCACCTTACCGTTATTTTGTGAGTAGTCTATTTTGAAAATATGTATGAGTGTGAAATGTTTCGTTTAACCAAATGTAAATGGTGTCGATTTCTTTATTTAATTATTTATTTATTTTCTCATAAAAAGGCAAAGCAAAGGTATGTTTTCAAAGTGGACAAAAAATGGTTGATGTGTTTCTTAAAACGATAGAAACAATATTTTCCCATTTCAAATTTCATTTCAAATGATTTAATTATTTTGAAGTATGGGTCGAAAACTTTTATAGACATATTTGGTATGTAATAATAATGTTTGTGTCGTCACTCGATCCTCAATTATGCACAGCTTAGCTAACTAGGCATAATTCGGGAAGAGTCCTGTTTTGTTGGTTGTCGTTGCTTGATCCTTAAGTATGCATGATCTAGCTAATTATGCATAGTTTAGGAAGGGAACGATCGTGTCAAACAAATTGGTCATCTTGAAACTTGTAGTGTTTTGATAAACGTTTGGATGAGAACGTTTTTAAAAATGGTGGATCCTTATGCAAGTAATCGTATCCTCCTTGATTCCTAAAGAAAATTTTTGAATTTTCTTGTGTTCCTTGAAATCTTTTCTTTTTGTTTGGCGTTGACTTAGTAAGTCACTGTGGCCGAGTAATTTTGGAAAATGTTTTCATGTGTTGTGTGTGACGTGTGAAATTTAGTGGAATCGCTAGGGTGTTGATGAAATACCAAAGGGACTCGTACCGACACTGAGAAGAAATTTTAAACAAGAATAGAAGACTGCCAAAGTAGAGGAAATCAGAGTTCAAGTGACTCTGAGGGGAATGACGAAGACTTCTCCTACATCAAACGTATCGTACCTTATTTATTTTCTTTTCTTGTTCTTTTGATATGTTTTATGACACGCGATAAACTGTTGAAGTTTACCAACTGTGCATCGGTAGTTGGAAGACAATTCCATTGTCGTCTTCGTTTATTTAAGTGAGGAATCCTCTTTGCTTGACTCAACCATCCTTGATTATCGATGGTTAAACGATAGATAGCCATAGTTAATGTTTTTGTGGTAAACCCTTGCCTTTTATGTATTTATGTGGTAAGTGATCTGGTCGAGTGATCGTAAGTTGTGAGAACTTGAGACGACATTGTCCAATGAAGTTCGATCATGGAGAACATGTGCCATGTAATATATTTATTTTTATATTTAACAGTGAGATGGTGATCTTGTAATATCTTTTGGGTATGAATCCGTGGGTGAGCACCCTGCGATGACGTATGTATGTATTTTTTTTCTTTCCTTATGGATATGCATCCATAGCTAGCAAGCTTGTGAACCTTCTTTAACTTGCAATTTTCTTTTTGACTGGACTCATCCGAGAATCATCTTAAATATCCTTATTTTATCATGACTTGGCTGATTAGCAAGCATGAGTTAACTTGGTTGAACTTATTTACTTGGCATGGTTTGGCTATTTTGCAAACATGCCGTAATGTGGTTGTATGTGTTTTATTATGGCTTTTTTGTTTGATTGGATTGTGACGTTTTCGAGAGAGTTATGTATACATCGGATGATTCCGTATCGATGAATTCGTTTTTGACGGACTAGGGTTGTATGTACGTAATATTGCGATAAGGTGATTCTGTACGACTAGTAATAATTACTTCGTCTTGTATATTCTGAACGTTTTCGATGGGGTTATGTGTGACCCGTGCGATTTTACTTTGTGAGTAGTTGTTTTTATGAGATGATGAACCAAGTGAAAGGACAATTCGAATGTTGGAAGACATGCTCCGAACGTGTGTGATTGATTTTGATAGTTGTTGAGATCGATACTTGCCGTTGGTAGTATCTTTGTACAACGACATTTACCATGGTAGCATTGAAGCTGCGGCATTTGAAGAAAATGTTGATGATAATGTAGATCGCCAGTTGGATAGAATGAAGTAGGAAAAAGTCAGTTGAATGGACTTGAAATGATTCGAGAGGCTACGGAAGAGATGGGGTAGATTAAGTATCACTTGCTAACCACGAGAAGCTTTGAAAAGAGACGTGTTGATAACCGTAGGAAGAAATTGGGGAATTGAAGTGGAGACCATGGATCGAGATGTTAGGAGATTGAAGCAAGGTATAATACTCATCGTGAAGGTGTGATGGAATCCGAGACGTGAACCGAAGTCCACATCGGAATGTGAAGACCTCTTTAGGAAGTAGTACCCTCATCTTTCTAGTAGTACGAAATGCGAGTATAAGAACCAGATAGCGCCGGGACGTCGCTCCTTTAAGGAGGGGAGGATGTAAGACCCGTGAATGTGCCGTATGATGCTAAGTTATTGTCTCAAGAGTTGTTCAGTATGAGCATCTCTCTTAAATTGCGACTCACTTGTGGATGTGATATCCCGAGCCCAACGTCATTTATTTAATCTATTTTACGAATATTTTTGAAATTTTTAAGAAATTTCGTTTGTTATATATTTGACGGTTTAAGTTGAAACCAACGTTTACGGTCGTAATTTAACGTTTGACGATTTAAGAAGAACCGATAACGACTACGATGCCGACGAATGCCCAAAACTTATATTTTATTATCGATTGATCGATATTTGAGTTTTTCGAGATTTTTATTTTTTATTTCGTGTTAAGTCGAGTCGGAACCATATGTATAATCGTTTTGTGTGCGTTTGAACCATTTAAAGGTATTTTGAGGTAGCCGGGACTAAACCCGACTCCCGTAAAATTTTAAAAATCGACTACTAGTCATAATCCCGCTCTTTAAATACTTGTTTGCCATTTAAGGCCAAAAGAAAGACAAAATTGCATTTTGGTCCCTCCTAACCTTACAAAATAAACAAACAAAGCACACACTTCATTTCACTTTCAAAAAAATTTTAGGGTTTCCCCTCTTTCTCCCCTTTAGCCGCCGGCCACCACCACACAACCACCACCACCACCATTTTTCGTGGGTTTTTGAAGAATCTAATCAAAGACCTACCTTCCTTTCATCATTTTAAGTGTTTTAATCCACTCATAACATACATGCATCCATTTGATTTTTCTAAAAATTCATGATTTTTCAAAAACGTGTTTTGATGTAATTAAACTAGTGGGATATCTAATTAGTGATTAGATAATGGATAATCATCCATAAAACTTGTTAAAAACAGTAGGGTTTGGGTGTTTTGGTCACCAACACCCCACGGCTAATGGGGGTGTTTGGTGGATTCATGGTGTTTGATGAAATGTGTCATGGGTTTGTGTTTATAAAGTTGTTTTTGATGTTTTTAAATGAGTTAAACATGTTGCATGTTGATTTTGTGAAATGAGTTTTGGTTAATATTGTTCATACAAGTGACTAGGGATGATTATGATGTTTTAGATTGATGTTATGGTGATATAATAGGTCTAGGAATCAATGGAATTGATTGGAAAGGCGATTTGTGATGATTTTAAAAAGGTATTTTTAGATCAGAAACTTTAAGGGTATTTTCGTGGGTTTAAGTCTAAGTCCAGGCCTAGATGATGAGATATTGTTTTAGAGCTTCTTTTTAGCTTCGTTTTGGTATAAGGTAGAGCTTTTGACTCCAAACGAGTCAAAAGTTACGCTAGTTTGAATTTTCGTGTACCGGGAGATGAAAGTCGACATAATCCGAAATTATGTTCGATTTTTGGGTCAAATCTCGGGGACTATAAGTTGAGTTTCAAAAATATTCAAGGTCTGTTCTCAGGCCCTGAACTTAGCATTTTGAGTCTATTTTCATAATCAAGAGTCGGATTTGCAAATGGTATTGGTTAAGATGGTCAAAATGATCTTACAAGTCGAGTGCGTAAAACTGTCCGAATTTTGTACTTCAAAGATGTGTCGGGCAGAAGGTCTTAGAAGTGAAAACTTTTTATGAAATTTGGTATGGGGTTTCTACAGATTATAAGTGATTTTTACAAATTTTCTCAGATTTTTAGGAGTGGTCTAAGTGGGGTAAAACAGCTCGTACATTCGGTATGTACCGGCAGAATTGTAAAATGCGCAATAGTTCTAATAAAGTATAAAATTGGACGTGTCTAGTAAATATCACTTGTATGGATTTTTGGCGTGAGTTTATATGAACCTTGAGTGTTCTTAATTATGTACATACAGTACTTGAAGATACTTGAATGTGTTGATTCATTACGTGTTTATTCGCTAGGTGTTGTATTTGATTTCCCGGGGCATCCTCATCGTCGATGATCGATTTCGTTTACGCCGTAGTTACTAATACTACCACTACTACTTAAGGTGAGTCTATAGCGTCGCTCTTTACTTATTTCAAATGTTTTTACCCGCGAGGGGGATACATGCTATTTAAATGAAAATGAACATAAGTCATGAATGATTGTTGGACCCGAATGTTGCCTCAGAAATTGTGTTGAGTACCTAGTTGCAAAAGGCCCTAATTTCATGAACTATTAACTATTGTCTTGCCCTTGCGAAGGGGGAAATAGCCGCTTATACAAAGTGATAGTACTATGGGGTTGACTACCCTATCCGAGACGAGGGCTAGTACGTTGATACCCCCTGCGGACGGATAATTTGTGATAAGAGATAAGGTATAATTACAACTGATGCCTTTAGTATGGGCACTGGTTTCATCTGAATCACGCCGGTAATTATTACGCGGGTGATTGAGTTAACGGTTTAGTGTCATGAGCTTAAACACATTTGTCTTATCCTTGAATAATAGATTGTTTGCGCGACAATGCTATTGAATGATCATGATTGGTTTTTAATACTTATGTTCAACTTATGATTTGATAAACCTATAGATTCGCTCAACCTTTGTGTTGACAGTTTTAAGCATGTTTTTCAGGTAACCAAGATTGATAGCAGCCGAGCATGCGAGGATGGAAGTTGTTGTGGCTTGGCGGTCTACTTGTTTTTCCACCCTTATTTAACTTAAAACTCTTTTATTATTCTGTCATGTGAGCAAAAATGTACTTTTGGGTTGAGATTCAGTGGGGACCTAACGCAAACTCTGTTTAGTATTATTTGGGATTTGGAAAACTGTAGACTTGTATGATTTTAATAATGTTTAAATTTATGTTTAAACTTTTACGTCTCTTTGAGTCGTTTAATATAGCTTATGTGTGATGATAACTACGTAGCACCCAAATGTTGTAGTTCCACTGTGCATAGCATTTGTTGGGGGTGTTATAATTGCGGGTTTAAAGTCATCTTCCATGAGAATTTTATGAGTACAAAAGTTTGGATCAGTTACGCGAATGTCAGAAATTTTCCAAGCAATTGCTTTCTTATGATTCTTCAGCACGTCGATAAGTCGAGATTTTTCGTCTTCTTTCAAGTCCTTTGCAATGATGACGGGTAACTTCTGATTGTCTTCAAGGAACACGTATTCGAGATGAGACGGTAGATCCTTAAGCTCTAAATCCGGAGGATTGTCGATGGAAGGCGTAGTCAAATTCGGATCGTCGATAGAGATTTCCTTAGGAGATGGTGGAGAAATATGGTCCTCATTAAGAAGTTTCTCAATGGTACGAATGTCTTCTTCCCAATCGGTGGGAGAATCGTCATATTGTAAGTCCACATTCCCTAAAGTTGCTTCAAATTCTTTCAAAAGGAAAACACTTTCTCCAAATGGAGCCAGTGAGGGAGCAATAGAGGCAACGATCTCAACAATGGGTAGAGAAGAAGAACCACTTTTACAAGCGTCTTTGAAATGCTCTTCACAAGCCTCATCAAGAACTTCAATGAAATTAACGCTCTCGTGTTCAGAAGGTTGCTTAGAAAGTTTACCCATGTTGAAGACGATTTTATCGTCACCAATTCTCATGATTAATTCGCCCGCGCCTACGTCAATGAGAGTGCGACCGGTTAATAAGTGTGTAAACACTTATCCTTTTACCACTAAAATCAATGAAAAATAAGACCTAATCATGTGTTTAATATCGTAAAAGTCGGAATTACGCGTGGTTTTTTTTGTGTGAAATAGGTACCAAAGATCAAAAGGAAAGAAAACACGGGATTTCACGGTCAAATATTGAAGAAAAGTCCAAGAAAGAGACAAAGACAAAGTCAAAGAAGCAAAAGTGTATCGAAGATCACGAGAGCCGACAAAATCGACACGGGTTTTGAAGAAATGATCAACAAAGCCAAATACAAGCTCGATTTTAGTGGATTTAACTTTTTATAAAGATAAATTAACTTGTGGGTCCACAATGGACTATTGGGCCCAAAAGCCCAATAAGGATACAATTTAACCATTATTTTAGTCCAAGCCCATAACAAAACCCATTTACTTGGCGACTTTATGAGACGGATGGGCCTTTAGCCCATTAACTTGGCATGCTACGAAAAATCATACTTGGGCTTTTATGTTTTAACCGGTTACTATAAAAAGGTATAAATATTTTTTAGTCAGTGTTTATTTACCTAACCCACAAACTCACACACCCACTTTGTTTCGTTACAAACAAAGTTACCTTTCACTCTCTCTCTCTCACCTAAAATAACGCAGACATCATCTCCATTCACCCTCTCTCCCAAATAAACCTGTTACCACGCCCTTTTACCCCAAAACCTTAATCAATAAATAAATTTTGGGATTAATTGATTGATGGCGCGTGCTGCTCACATCCCTCAAATAAATCCCGCCTTATTTCGGGAAGAAGATGATGGGTGGTCCATCTTTGACGTGGCTCTCTCCCTTGATGCTGATTGGTGGAAAAACCTCACCTTTTATCAACATCCAATCAAGATAGGACACCTCAGCCACCAACTAGCACAACAAACACACTCCCTTGCCACGATGGCAATCCGTGTGCTAGGGAGTGTTATTTCCACCGTTGATTGAAGAATGAAGAAAGAGAGAAGAAAAGAGCGACTGAGATTGATTTACTTGCTCACCAAGTTCACAAGAAGGTTTTTAGGATTTCCCTATAAAAACCCCTCATTGTGTAATTTTGTTGAGTGCCATTTTTTTTACTTTAATTTTATTTTTGCAAAATTAGATGTTAGGTTAATTGTAATTTTCTATTTTCTAAGTTTTGTAATAGATTTTGGTTATTAATAAAATTTCTATTCAGTCTAATCTTGTCTTATTTTATTTAAAGTTCACTGCAATTATTTCTTTAAGCTATTTTTGGCATTAAAATATTATTAGATTAATATTTGAATTAATTAATAAAAGTGAAATAAGTGGTTGATAATTTTCCCCCACAGGGAAGATTATATAAATATTGTTCGAGAATAGAAGATTGGTTCGAGAGTCGATGATTAGGTGATGTCGATGTTTAATGGTGGGTCTTAATTCGGTTCATAAGGAGGTTCAGCGCCTTCCTTCGTCGCAAAGGATTCATCACCAGGTTCTTTCCCTCTTTTTAATTTTATGTTAATTTTTAGACTAATTTTTATGTTAGTTTAAGTTTCGGTTAATAAGTCTTGTTTAAGTTGAATTACTATATGGATTTGAATTTGTTTAAGTTTGTCTGCTTAATCTGATTAGTGTTTCAGTTTGGAGCTGTTGAGTTTTTAGCTTGATTTCTTATTGATTTAGGGGTAATATTGCCTTACTGATGGTTTAGTTTTTGTGATTATCTTAAGTTTGATTTATAGGGTTTATCTGTTTTATTGCTTATTTTTTTGTTTGGATTTGCTTATTTATGTTTAGGTGCGTATTTGATTTCATTCAGTTTTTCTTTTGCTTATTATTTGCCTAGTCTTTTATTTGATGTGCTGATTTAGTCATCTTGGATTATTTAGTTTGAAGTTACTGATATTTAGTTTAAATTGTTATGCTTATTTTAGGTCTAGTAGTGTTAGCTTATGTGCTTATTTTCAGTTTAAGATATTTAGCTTATTGTTTTCAGTTTTTATCTGCTTATTAATTTGTTCTAGTTTATAAATGCTTAATAGTTTGTTTAGCTATTTGCTTACTTGATTCTGCTGTGCTTATTTGGGTCTTATTATTTTGCTGATATTGCTGCGTTAAGAAACAGATCCAATTGGTCTGTTTGCTTCCAAATATTCCAAAAAAAAATAGTCCTTCCCTGGACTCGAACCTCTGATCTCGCGTTCGACAGCCCAACGCTTTAACCATCTTAGCTAGTCTTTCTTTTGAGTATAAATACGCGTTAATTAATTAATATAGTTTTAATTTAGCTGTCAGCTTTGATCATTAGTTTAATTAAAAGTTTTAGTTAGTTATTTTAAATTAAAAAGTTTTTTCTACAAATTTACTTTTATAAATTTTAAAAAAATAAAAAAATAAAATTATTTTGATTACTTTTAGAAATTAAAATTGTTTTCAAAATTAGTTTTTAAGATTAGTTTTAATTAATTTAGTTTTATTTAAAAATAGTTTTAATTGTATGCGCACTCGCGCGCGTACATACATACCGATTGGTGTACCAAATACTTCTAATTCTTCCAAAAAGAAGAAGAAGAAAAACAAAAAGATCGCCAATCAAGCCGATCCCGAGAATCGAGCTTTAAACAATACGATGGCAACGGATAATCGACCAATGATTGAGATTCTACAATCTCACATTGAAGGAAACGATGACGCGATTGTGGTGCCGGATATTGGAGCGAATAATTTTGAACTTAAAACGGGTTTTATTCAAATGATTTCCGCTACACCATTTTTAGGCCGTACTAATGATGACCCACACGCTCATATCAAACGTTTCATACAATTGGCAAACACCGTCAAATACAATGGGGTGCCACAAGAGGCCATTCGTTTACAACTCTTTCCTTTTTCCCTTGAGGGACAAGCCCGAATTTGGCTTGATAAGGAACCACCCCAAAGTATTACCACATGGATTGATTTAGAGACAAAATTCATTAACTACTTTTTCCCACCATCACGGACCACTTCTTTAAGGAATGACATCATTACCTTTGAACACAAATATGGGGAAACGTTTAGTGAGTCTTGGGATCGTTTTAAGGAGCTTTTGAGAAAATGTCCAGAACATGGTTTCACTAAAGTGCATCAAATCAATACGTTTTACAATGGTTTAACACTTAATGACCAAGACTCACTTAATAGTGCCGCGGGGTGAATATTCTTGTGAAATCCATGAACGAGGCTTGGGCTATAATTGAAAACAAGGCTAAAGTACAAACCAAGAGTGTTAGGGCTACTATGGCAAGTGCTAGTTCTAGTGAGAGCGACAAGAGAATTGATAAGCTTACTTCGCTTGTTGAATCAATTTCTCTACAAACCGCTAACAATACCAAAGCCATCAATGATCAAGTAAATGCCTTAAAAGAGACTTGTGAAACATGTGAGACTTGTGGTGGACCACATTCATATTTTAATTGTGACATGGTTTACAATCAAAAACAACAAGTTTGTGCTTATAACACCAATGCCAATGAGACGGTTCACTTTAAACCAAACGTTGATGTTAATCATTTGTCTTATAAGAATACTAACTATTTGGCTCCCCGGGTTTTGTAGCTCCACAAAGACCACCCCTACCCTCCCAAAATACCCAAAACCAAAATAGGAACCAAGGTCCTAAAATGGGTAATTTTCAAGGGAATGCAAATCAAGGGAAATTTAATGGTCAAAATCAAGGGTTTCAAAATAATAACCAAGGTTTTCATAATAACAATGGTTTTCAACCTCAATATCAAAACCAAGGTTTTCCTAATCAAGGGTATAATCAAATAAACATGCAAAATCTTCAAATGGACTTGGTTCTCCAAAAATTGACTAAACATGAGAGAATTCTGAAACAAATGCAAGAGTCCACCGATATGAAGTTCGTGCAAATGTTGCAAGCCCTTAGACCCCAAGGAGCCTTACCTTCTAATACCGAGATTAACCCTCGTGCTAATGTGAGTGCTATCACTACTCGAAGTGGAGCCAATTTAGTGGGACCTTCCATCTCTTCACCCATAAAGGAGAGACACGGCCCGGAGGTCATAATGAGTAATCCTACTCCCCCTTCGGTGATTCCTCCCACTACCACTCCTAGTACTAGTTCTCCATTGCCCAAAGAGCCTAACCATAAGGTTGTTCAAGAAGCGAGTCCTTCTCCTTCTCAACCTTCACCATCTAAACCCAATATCCCTTATCCCTCTAGATTGGACAAGGCTAAAGTGCTCACCAAAGATGACGTTCATGTTTCCAATTTTTTGAAAATGATTTCGAACGTGAATGTTAACGTTAGCCTTATTGAAGCACTTGCTCAAATGCCTAAATTTGTGAAGATGTTCAAAGATTTGCTCAATAAGAAAGAAAAAATGGTTGAGCTCTTGAACACTCGTTTAAATGAGAATTGTTCCGTGATTCTTCTCAAAGAGCTTCCCGAAAAGCTAGGAGATCCCGGACGATTCGTGTTACCTTGCTCGTTTCCTCAATTTGATGATTTTATGGCTTTAGCGGATCTCGGCGCTAGCATCAATATTATGCCACTCTCGGTATGGAAACAATTATCATTACCCGACCTTGTACCGACTCGCATGACTCTCGAGTTAGCTAATAGAACTCTCGCATACCCCGTTGGTATTGCCGAAGACGTTTTTGTTGGAGTTGGTACATTCACTTTTCCCGTGGACTTTGTCGTCGTCGAGTATGAAATGGATCCTCGTATTCCGTTAATACTTGGTAGACCATTCTTACGATCCGGAAGAGCCTTAGTTGATGTGGCCGAAGGGGAGTTAATTCTTAGGGTTAGGGATGAACAACAAGTTTTTAAAATGGGAAAAATCACAACTAAATCAAATGGAAAAGAGTTGGTCAATATGATTGATGTTCTTAATTATGATAATGAAGAGATTTTTATTAATCCTTTTGGAATTCAAAAGTCTAATCCAAATGATTTTGTGATAAATTCATCCCTTCCCTTAGAGCCTAAAATTTTTGAAACTCTTATTTATGATACTTATAGTGATGACACTTCTTTAAGTGATCACACTATCTTCGGTTTAGACGACCTATCTTTTGATCCATCCACTTTTGACCCACCCACTTTTGAGCCACCCACTTTTGACCCACCCACTTTTGACCCACTCATATTTGATACACCAATTTTTGATGATTACGATGATGACACTTCTTTAAGTGATCTCATTAACCTTGATGACCCACTCCATGATCTTAATGCACCTCATATCTCAATGAGTGATTATTCTATTATGGAGACTCCTTTTGACTTTTATACTCCAATTTTAGAAGTCATGACTTTTGAGGAGGATCCTTCACTCTTAGAAATCATTCCTACTTTAGAGGACATTCCATTTTAGGAGGATTTAGATATCTTTCTAAATACCTATTTTCCTCACAAGGATGAGTTTTCCTATGACTCCGATGATACTTATGTTTTCACATCAAGTTTGGAAGAGGACGACTTTCCCACTTTGGATTATGATGATATTTTGAGCTTAAGTATCAACACCTCTTGCTATTTTCCCGTTAAGGAATCGGTGTTTGATCCCGGAATAGAGACTTTAGTGCTTTCATTGCAATATCAGCATAACACCTTTCCTCGTAAGAAACTTTTGACCAAGGGTACCCCACTTTTCTTTGCCGTGTGATTTTACCACCTCGGGGTTTGTTTCCTTTTGTGATGGAAATTATGTGTTTGACCCGGGTGAATTTTCATGGGGTATTCCTTATATGACTTTATTTCACCCTTTATCATGGAGAGATTTTCCTCCCTTGGAAATCTCGGTTTTCCCATGATTTTCCCATTTGAATAATGATATTCAGGAAATCGAGTCGAGCTAGAGACTCGTGATAAATAAATCAAGCATCATTTAACTAGGTTAGATTTTTACCTTTTCCATCCTTTCCACCCTTTTTCACCTTCACCCATTTCTACCAATAAGTGTAGGGGGAGCCAAGTAGGTTGTTTGTGTGTTGTGATGTTGTGCAGGGATGCGTGCTTTCAAGATCCACTTTTGGTATTTTTGACGCGACCCGTGATCCCGTGTTCCCGGTTTCTTCGATAAGTTTTTGCTATTGTGATTCAATCTTGTATATAAATAAAACATGAATAAATGTAATCACTTTAGTTGTCTTTTCCTTAGCTCGATTTAAACAACGTACTCAATGTCCTAAGTGTAGGGGAGTTTATTCTACCACATGCTTAAAAATTGAGGACAATGTTTATATTAAGTGTAGGGGGACTTCTATCGAATTTAGTGGGCTTTTCCATGAATTTGACCCCATTTAACCGGAAAATTAAAAAAATTTCAATGTTTTTCAAATTTTTGATCTATTTTGGCCTAGTAGTATTTTCATTTATTTTCTTTCCTTTTGTCATCGCATCGTATTTATATATTCCTTTTCAAGAATAAAGTCAAAAATAAATAAATGATGAAAATGGTTTTAACAAGTTTAGATATCTTTGATATATTAGGCCCGTCGTGAATATTTTGACTCAACCCGAGTTTACTTATCCAAGTTTACTCTAGCTAGTATCCTTAACCATATGGACCTTAATTGGTTTATTATGCTAAGCATCCACGAGTCTCATTCCTTGAGATTTTAAATTGTGTAGAACGAGAGATGATAGAGTTGATAATAAGTTTAAAGGTTAATTCTTCCTTATATGAGTTTTTGTGTCTCTTTCTCCCCGCTTGTATATTTAATTGCTTAATAAATGAGGATTTTTGCGGTGTAGATTCGATATCTTAGCTCTTAGCCAAATCTTTTATCTCCTTGTAATTAAAGCATGAACACATTGAGGGTGCCAGCGTTGTGGACTTCTGACTAAGGTGGCTCATAACCACTAAGTAGGAGGTATTCAGACCATGGGACCGCGGAATTTGGCCTACTATATATATAATAAATAAAGAAAGAATAAGATTAAAACATGACCTCAAGGAGCCTTAGGGTGTGGGGCATGTAGCACGAACCTTATCATTAGAGCCTTAGGGTGTATGGCATGGTAAGTGTTTAATAAAAATTGATCAAAAATCAATTCCCTCGTTTATCGTTTAAGGAGCCTTAGGGTGTGGACAATAGATAAGGAGCATTTTTACATCTTAAAGAGCCTAAGGGTATATGATGTGAACTTGCTACTCCACATAAATTCTACATGACTTTGGAGGAATAATTAATAAGTAGTACTATTGGCCAAATTTTGGATCCGGGAATTTATTCCCCAAATCGTGTAAAATCATCCTTGATGTGGGCTTACTTTAGTAACAACGTTTTTAAGGACGAGGTTAGGTTTTGAGTGTCGGGTTTGCACCGTGTTGCCTTCACTTTTGGACTAATAATTATCAAATAAGTCAAATGAGCCTATGGGTGAATGACAAACCTTAAAAGCTAGAGATACAATTTAGGAATTGGAGAAAGAGTATTACACAATTGTCTTATATAAGTGGTTTTAACTTAAGAACTTATGGTAAACAATGATCTCGTTTTTAAGCTTGGTATGGGGAACATGAAACTTGAGGGTGATTAATATTCATGACACCAAAGCCCTAATTTAAGTCTTAGATTTCTTTACGAGTTTCTTCCATCAAATAAATTCCAAGTTAATAAATTGTTATAACTTTTGTTTCCTTTTAAAGTTTTTTATCTTTTTATCGTAGTAGTAATAGTATATCTTAATAAAGGCTGAGATGGGTTAATTATGAGGAAAATGTAACTTTATGCTTTAAAATTATGCATTGCATGGGGTCATTGCAATGGTCAAGTGTAAGGGATTTAATAAGTGTGTAAACACTTATCCTTTTACCACTAAAATCAATGAAAAACAAGACCTAATCATGTGTTTAATATCGTAAAAGTCGGAATTACGCGTGGTTTTGTGTTTTTATGTGAAATAGGTACCAAAGAACAAAAGGAAAGAAAACACGGGATTTCATGGTCAAATGTTGAAGAAAAGTCCAAGAAAGAGACAAAGACAAAGTCAAAGAACCAAAAGTGTATCGAAGATCACGAGAGCCGGAAAAATCGACACGGGTTTTGAAGAAATGATCAACAAAGCCAAATACAAGCTCGATTTTAGTGGATTTAACTTTTTATAAAGATAAATTGACTTGTGGGTCCACAATGGATTATTGGGCCCAAAAGCCCAATAAGGATACAATTTAACCATTCTTTTAGTCCAAGCCCATAACAAAACCCATTTACTTGGCAACTTTATGAGACGGATGGGCCTTTAGCCCATTAACTTGGCATGCTACGAAAAAGCATACTTGGGCTTTTATGTTTTAACCGGTTACTATGAAAAGGTTTAAACATTTTTTAGTCAATGTTTATTTACCTAACCCACAAACTCAGACACCCACTTTGTTTCGTTACAAACAAAGTTACCTTCCACTCTCTCTCTCACCTAAACTAACGCAGACATCATCTCCATTCACCCTCTCTCCCAAATAAACCTGTTACCACACCCTTTTACCCCAAAACCCTAATCAGTAAATAAATTTGGGGATTAATTGATTGATGGCGCGTGCTGCTCACATCCCTCAATTAAATCCCCCCTTATTTCCGGAAGAAGATGATGGGTGGTCCATCTTTGACGTGGCTCTCTCCCTTGATGCTGATTGGTGGAAACACCTCACCTTTTATCAACATCTAATCAAGATAGGACACCTCAGCGACCAACTAGCACAACAAATACACTCCCTTGCCACGATGGCAATCTGTGTGCAAGGGAGTGTTATTACCACCATTGATTGAAGAATGAAGAAATAGAGAAG
Organism: Glebionis coronaria; assembly: GCA_025667525.1. Taxonomy (NCBI): domain Eukaryota; kingdom Viridiplantae; phylum Streptophyta; class Magnoliopsida; order Asterales; family Asteraceae; genus Glebionis; species Glebionis coronaria. Next base: position 45,388 of record JANFOE010000195.1, read on the forward strand.
AAAAGAGCGACTGAGATTGATTTCCTTGCTCACCAAGTTCACAAGAAGGTTTTTAGGTTTTCCCTATAAAAACCCCTCATTGTGTAATTTTGTTGAGTGCCATTTTTTTTACTTTAATTTTATTTTGCAAAATTAGATGTTAGGTTAATTGTAATTTTCTATTTTCTAAGTTTTGTAATAGATTTCGGTTATTAATAAAATTTCTATTCAGTCTAATCTTGTCTTATTTTATTTAAAGTTCACTGCAATTATTTCTTTAAGCTGTTTTTGTCACTAAAATTATTATTAGACTAATATTTGAATTAATTAATAAAATAATTTTCTTCCACTAGGAAGATTATATAAATACTGTTCGAGAATAGAAGATTGGTTCGAGAGTTGATGATTAGGTAATGTTGATGTTTAATGGTGGGTCTTAATTCGGTTCATAAGGAGGTTCAGCGCCTTCCTTCGTCGCAAAGGATTCGTCACCAGGTTCTTTCCCTCTTTTTATTTTTATGTTAATTTTTAGATTAATTTTTATGTTAGTTTAAGTTTCGGTTAATAAGTATTGTTTAAGTTGAATTACTATTTTGATTTGAATTTGTTTAAGTTTGTCTGCTTAATCTGATAAGTGTTTCAGTTTGGAGCTGTTGAGTTTTTAGCTTGATTTCTTATTGATTTAGGGGTAATATTGCCTTACTGATGGTTTAGTTTTTGTGATTATCTTAAGTTTGATTTATAGGGTTTATCTGTTTTATTGCTTATTTTTTTGTTTGGATTTGCTTATTTAAGTTTAGGTGCTTATTTGATTTCATTCAGTTTTTTTTGCTTATTATTTGCCTAGTCTTTTATTTGATGTGCTGATTTAGTCATCTTGGATTATTTAGTTTGAAGTTACTGATATTTAGTTTAAATTGTTCTGCTTATTTTAGGTCTAGTAGTGTTAGCTTATGTGCTTATTTTCAGTTTAAGATATTTAGCTTATAGTTTTCAGTTCTTATCTGCTTATTAATTTGTTCTAGTTTATAAATGCTTAATAGTTTGTTTGGCTATTTGCTTACTTGATTCTGATGTGCTTATTTGTGTCTTATTATTTTGCTGATATTGATGCGTTAAGAAACAGATCCAATTGGTCTGTTTGCTTCCAAATATTCCAAAAATAAAATCTCCATTCGTCTGGTCCGGGACTCGAACCCTTGACCCTTAGCTTAATAGCCCAACGTCTTAACCAATTGTCCAGCTCTTCTTTTGTGTTTAATTTCTATTTCTTTAATTATTATAGTTTTCTATTTAACTAGGCTGTTAGTTTTTATTTACTTCACAAGTTTTTCATTTAACTAGTTTTCATTTATAAATTTGTTTTAATTGGTTTTAAAAAAGTTAAAAAAAACAAAAATAAAAATAAAAATATTTTAATTACTTTTAGAAATTTAAATTGTTTTCAAAATTAGTTTTTAAGATTAGTTTTAATTAATTTAGTTTATTTAAAAATATTTTTAAATAGATTTCATTTAAATTAAAATTTTTAGTTAAAAAAATTAATTAGAGTAAATTAGATTTAAATTAGACTTGAATTTTATAGAGTTTTAAAATAGTTAATTAGTTTTAATTAAATATTACTTTTTTTTAATTAGATTAAATAGTTTTTAATTTTAAAATACCAAAAAGAGTTTAATTTACCAAGAACAATTAATCTTGTGTTAAATCCGGTATCAATTCGAGTGAGTCGAGGAAACGAACTTAATTAACAAACAAAAATACCTACATTACCGGTCCTTAAGAATGGACGTCCAACGATTAATGGAACACGGGGATCCATCTCGTAGTCAACGACAACAAAATCCGCCGGAAAGGTGAATTTGCCGACACCGACGAAGACATCTTCGGCTATCCCCACCGGATAAGCAACCGTACGGTTAGCTAATTCCAATGTCATTCGTGTGGGGACTAGCTCGGGTAGAGATAATTGTTTCCACACACTTAAAGGCATTAAGTTTATACTAGCACCTAGATCGGCTAGGGCCATACAATTCTCTACCCCGGGGAAATTACAAGGAATGAAAACGACCCAGATCCCCAAGTTTGGTTGGTAATTTCCTTAAGAGCACTTAATAACTGAATTTTAAGTTCTTTGAAGTATGTCTAATCGAATTGATTACTGGTTAAAGTGTGACTCAGTCGTCTTTTGGTGGAAAAGAAATAGATTTGTCGTTGTAGTAAAGTAAAAGTGCAAAACTTTAAAATAAATGACACGGTAAATAAAGCTAAAAGTAATTAAAACGTAAATGGCAATAAATTTAAGACTTTAAAAGTAATTAATTAAATGACAAAAATTAAAGCTCGACGAAAAGTAAATTTGACAATGTAATAAAATGCAAACTTGGAATTTAAAATTAAGAAAAACAATTAAAATAACACTAAAGAAAAATGGCGGGAAAAATAAATGCTTGAAAATAAAACAGGGAATATACAAACCTAAGTCAGAATCCAAAATACTGTCACTATCCGGAATCCAAACTTACTCTTATCTGGAATACCAGTCTTCAATAACCAATCCGGAATAAGTGTCACCTTTTATCCGGAATCAGTTCTCCTTACCTTTATCCGGAATCAGAAGTGGATCCTATTCGGAATACACAAGTTGACAACCATATCCGGAATCCATGATCTTGCTGTTATCCGGAATTCGTTCTGCCTCTTATCCGGAATTCAACTCCTAGCACATATCCGGAATCCAAGCTAAGCTCTTATCCGAAAAATAGTTCTTGGAAGTATTATCCGGAATGTTGGTTTTACCTCTTATCCGGAATCCACAACTCTTGGCCAATCCGGAATAAATTTCCAGCTTGTTATCCGAAATCTTGTTTTTCTTGCTATCCAGAATCCTTGTGAAGCTTATTCGGAATACTAAAACCGCCACTATCCGGAATCCAATTATGGATCTAATCCGGAATATAACTTTAATGCAATATCCGGAATAACCTTAACACAAACTATTCGGAATAACTATGTACTAAAAGCTATCCGGAATCTTAGGTTTTTGAAAACCCGGATAAGGACTATAATGAGCTAAATGAAAATAAGCCAAAATCTAATAAGCATTTAACTAAAACTTAACCAAATTGATTTTAAGAAAAAGCTATTAAGCCAAAATTAAAAAACTTTTAAAAACACTAAATAATAAAAATATTTAAAATCAACTTTTTATAAATTAACTTCTGAAAACACTTAATTAAAATTAAGTAAAGCACACAATAAGCTATAAAATCAATAAGCTAACACAATCATAAACATAAAAACGTAACAAACTATCAAATAAGCATGACAATAAGCACATAAACATAAAGATTAAGCAAAACAAGAAAGGTAGAATGAGAGATTAATAACAAAAACTTGATTAAAAATAAGATTCAACAATTAAAAGTAAAAGCAAGAATTAAAGAACTTACAAATTAAAGGTACAAGACAACGAAATTAAATGAAAATTAAGTAAATGACATGAAATTAAATGTGGAAGAACTATTTTGTCAAGATAGTCAACACATCCTAATGAGTCATTAGTAGGGTATTTATAGGAGATTAGGGAGATTAGCATGTGTTGCTCCTTTCTTTCTTCTCTCGTCTTTTCGTCTTCTAAATTCTTTGACTTTTTCGACTTTGTCTCGGGATTATTTGAACTCGTCTTATAATTTCTTCATTTATTAGACTTGAGTTCTTCGACTTCATTAAACTTCCGTCTTTAGACTTTTTCTTCGATAAATCTTCAGAATATGCCTTGGACTTCCGTTCTTTTTGCACTCTTGATCTTTTGACTTCGTCTTTTGTCTGTTTCTTCGATAAAAGCCCGTGAAAGCCCGTGTTTTCTTCCCTTTTTACATTTTGATCCTAAATCACAACAAAAACACAAACCACGCATAATTCCGACATTTACGACATAAAATACACGTTTTGGCTTGGTTATTATTATAATTAAGTGGTAAAAGGATAAGTGTTTTCACACTTATTAAATCCCCTACACTTGACCATTGCAATGTCCTCATGCAATGTATTAATTACAAAGCAAGTTTTACATTTTTCATCATAATCAATCCTTTTGGGAATCTAAACTTGTTAGATTCCCTGATCATAGATTTAAACATAATTAAGCTGTTAGATAGTCCCTTGCCTGTGCCTAGGAGGCAGGCAAGTATCGCAAGACTTATAGAGATCCAAGTCTCTATGAGCAACCTCAGAAGAGTCCATGTCAGAGACATTATCAAGGAAGTCAAAGATTACTTGAAGACATACTCATTGGCTGTGATGGATAACAGCCAAGATGTATCGGGGACTCTGAGGGGTTGAGCGTTAACAGGGGTGGCAATACCCTGTTAACACTCAACACACTTTGGACATGCCATTTGTGTGTTCGAGACTATGAAGAAAAAGGAAACTGTTTCCTTAAAGCATAATGGCAGACTACCAAGAATAGAAGAGCATCATGTGACTGATGTCTAAAAAGTGAAAGTCTTGTGTAGTTGATTGCTGTATTTTGCATACACCTAATAGCATGTTAATTTAGCATAATTGTATATTTATTTTCGTTATACATGTACTTTTAATGTGTTTTGTGATTATTTAGGTTACGAGCGAAGTGGAATAAAAATGGACGCTTTATTAATTTTTTGGAGAAAATACATTGTGAGCGCCGATAAATGAAGAAAAAATATTGAAGAAAAAGATTTGAGCGCGTCACAATATTTTTGGTCATCTTTTATTTGTCCGGGCTTCGTTCGAGCAATTATTGATGTTGGGTTATTTTTTATTGGGCCAAAGTTATTATATGCCAAAAGAATAAAATAAAAAAAAAGAAAAAAATAGCTTTTGACCCATTGGACCCGATACCCAATAATCTATATATATATAAAAATTGAAAGAGGAGAAAAAAAATTCGACGGCACAACAATTGGAAGAGAAAAAAAAAGTGACTTTTGGTTTTGAATACCAATTGTAGCCGCAATAAAAAAAAGAATAACAAAAGAAGAAAAACATTGAAGGGATTTGGTGGAGGATTTGAAAAAACGACAAAGGCACATCATTAAAGGAAAGAAAAGAGATTTTGAGGCAAGGAAAAGTTGTGAGGAGAATAAAAAAATCTTTTTATTCAAGAAGATGAATAGCGGAGAGCGGGTCCGGTGCATCGCGATGTCCGGCTAATTTTGTTGTAATTCCTTCCGGTAACTTTATTTATGGTTTGATCATTACTTTTGGATTATCATATTTTTATTACATTGATTTATGATTTATTTATATGTTATTTTTATCGATTTAATATTACGTTTAATTATTTGTGTGAGACAGTTTATTGTTAGTTAACGATTCATACTTATTTTATTTAGTAAAAAAAAAGATGGTCGTATAATAAACATAAATTGTACCTAAATAAATTGTTAAAACATAATTATTGGTTGGATTAATATAAGATTTATTATCGCGAGTCATTGATAAACATAATAAATGCCAATATTAATTCATTCATATTAAGTCAAAATAATCTTTGTAGTCGGTTCTAAAAAGTTTCAATAATCCATAAGTGTGATCAACCATAAATATAGGAGCTGGAAGGGATTACATTTTTCTTTTAATTGTGTACATCTTTATTTTATTTTTCTAGCTTTATTATTAGCTTAATAATTATTTTAATTTTTAATCCGCATTTTTATTATTAAAAGTATTTTAGTTGTTAGATTTCAAAACCAAAACTTTGCTTGATCAGTGATCACCCCAAAACTTAAACTAAAACCACATAGTCCTCGTGGATCGATACCCGCTTACCCTATCTAGTATAAGGTAATTAGGTTATTTTTGACCGGCACTTCGACGTCGATCAAAAATTTGGCACCGCTGCCGGGGACTCAGTGAGCTTTTCGTTTAAGTTTTTGTTAATACTTTTCTTTAATAAAATACAAAAATACAAAAAGATTTTATTTTTCTTGTTTGTTTGTTTGTTTTGTTTCTTGTGAGTGTGCAGGTTAGTGTATGCGCACACGTAGATCGGGACGTACATCACCGTTAGCTTACGGTCCTGAGGTTGAGAAAAGTGCAAGGTTAAGAAGGAAGACGTTTCGACAGTTTTCTACTAATCTTGATTTTTCAGGTTTAGCAGAGCTTTTCGCTGAAATGCCAGGTGACGAAGATGTTGGCGGAGGTGCTAGCGGCAGTAGTAGCGGAGAAGAATCTCCACCACGGGGTGTTGATTCTTATTACAGGCCGGGGATCTTCGAGGATCCCTCGCCTATCGTTTATCCAGATCCGGTTAAAGGGGTTACAAGTAACTTCAAGATCCAGCCGAACCTCATAGCAATCTTGCCAGTGTTTAGAGGTCGTGAGGAGCCATACACACATCTACGAGAACTCATCTCAATTGCTGACACACATCAGGTTAATATCATTACCAAGGATGAGGTAAGACTTCGCCTTTTTCCTTTCTCACTTAAAGATCAAGCTAAGGACTGGTTCTCATCTCTTGAGCCAGGTAGTATTAACTCATGGTCTGAAATGCAATCTGCTTTTCTTGAGGAATTTTATTCTATAAGTAAAACTGCTGCCATTAGGAATAAGATTTAATCCTTTCGTCAAATCCCAGGCGAGCAGTTTCATGAAGCATTTAATAGACTTAAGGAGTTATTAAGAACATGCCCTCATCACGATGTTCCAAAATGGGAGCTTGTCAAAGTCTTCTATGATGGGTTGGATTATAACAACCAACAATTTGTGATGGCCACTAGTGGAGGTATGTTTTTCTCGCGACCTATGGAGGAAGAATGGGAGTTTATTGAAAAACTAAGCAAAGGTTATAAGACCCAAGCTTCAGTGGATCGAAACAACCACCCATCTTCCGCCAATTATGTGTCTAACCGACGTGGCACAAATTCTGAAATTAGCGAGTTAAGTAAGAAAGTTGATCTTTTGTTGAAAAAGATAGGAAAAGGTGTTCCGAATGTGTCTAATGTGTCGCATAGTGGGTGTTCAATGTGTGGTGATCCGAGTCACTCTGTCGATAATTGTCAAAGTTGGGGGGCACCACCAAATGAGGAGGTAAATGGAGTCTATGGTGGTCGTCCACGAAATGACCCATTCTTCGAAAGTTATAATCCTGGATGGCGCAATCACCCCAACCTCCGTTGAAAAGATGAAGACAATCGCCCTAATAATACCCAACAACAACACTATGGTTACAAACCAAGGTATGAGGGTGGCGATTCATCTAACTTCCAACAAAATTCTTACAATCATAGGCAACAACAACAATATTCAAATCAGGGCCAAGGCTAAGATGACAACCGTCTCTTGAACCTTGACCGAAAATTTGATAGGCTTATGGATTCATTGTCTACCAACAATCAAGAGATTAATAGAAAATTCAAGGTCACTAATCAAAGACACGAGACCATTACTAAATCTATTGCAGCTCTTGAGAGACAAGTTGGTCAATTGGCGGATCAATTAAGCAAAAGAGACGAGGGAAGGCTACCGAGCTACCCCACCATGAATCCCGCACACAAGAAAAATGGAAATGAGCATGTGAATGTGATGACATCTCTTCGAAACGGTAAAATCTACAACAATGACAAGGGAATTCCAAATTCTCCCGATGTCGAGGATTTCGTTACTGATGACGAAATTATTGTTGAAGGTAAAAATTCTGATAATGTTAAGTCCGGTTCTGAGTTGGTGAATGATTTGTTAAATTATTTTCCTAAACCAACAACACCGAATCCAAAAGCTACGAAAACTCCCGAAGTTGAGGAGGGTGGTGTGTCCAGCACACCTTACCCTACGGCTTTGGAGAAATCGACATCTGCGAGGTTAGCTAAAAAGGGTCCTCACGCTGAGGATATGTGGGAGACTTTCAAGGAAGTTAAGATCAATCTCCCCCTTATTGATGCTATCAAGCAAATTCCTGCATATGCCAAGTTTTTAAAGGACTTGTGTACCCAGAAGAGGAAGCTGAAGGCGTCGTTGCCTAAAAAGATTGACCTAACTGAGCATGTTAGTGCAGTCTTATCTAGCTCTCTTCCTCCTAAATTCAAAGATCCTGGAGCACCGTTGAGTTCAGTTGTGGTCGGAAATATTGCCATTAAGAAGGCGCTCCTTGATCTTGGTGCCAGTATCAACATCCTTCCTACTAGTTTGGTTGATAAGTATGACTTAGGAACTCTTCGTAAGACAGACACCATTATTTCCTTAGCCGATCGATCTACCAAAATTCCTAGAGGTATCTTAGAGGATGTTATTGTGAAAGTTGATGATTTCTATTACCCAGTTGACTTCTTTGTTATGGACACTGAAACTGAGATTTTGCAATCCTATTTTTTTATTAAGTTCGTTTTTCCTCGACTCGACTCGAATTTGATTTACGGTTTAACGTTTCAACTTAAATTGTTTTTGGTAAAATCTATTTTTGGGTATTTTTAAACTAATTAAAACTATTTAATATTAAAATCTAATTTAAATAAATCTATTTCAAAAATTAAACTAATTTTAATTAAAACTATTTTAAAATAAAGCTAATTATAAAAGCAAATTTAAAATCATAAAATAAATTCTATTTTAAAATAAAAGAAAATTAAAAAAAAAAAACTAATTTTAAAAACTTTTGACAAAAACTATTTTTTAAATAGAAGACAAAACTAATAAAATAAAAACTAAATTGAAAACTAATTGCAAAAGTAATTTAAATAAAAGAAATATTTTTATCTTTTAATTTTTAAAACTGGATTAAAGAAATTACTATTAATAAAACTTTTAAAATAAATAAAATTATAACATGTATTAAACTTAAATAAGTGAACTGGCCGAATTTACTTAACCTATATTAATTTATTAAAACAAAATAAAACACAAAGGTGGTACTAGATGAGATGGTTGTGCCTGTATGCTTGTGTACGAAAGGTCCTGGGTTCAAACCCCAGGACAGACAATTTTTTTTTTTGTTAATATTTTTGCTATATTTTGGACAATCAAACAATACATAGAATGTGAATGCAGCAGCACCAAAATCAGCAAATACACAAGATTAAACCAGTAAGCACTCGAATTTTAAGCAGTAAAAATTAATTAATAAGTTGAGACAAAATATTTAGCCAAAAGCATATAACCACAAATAAACTAATAAGTAGATCTCACATGATGAAAGCTAAATCAAGCAGATTAAAGCATAAGACAATAAGCTAAAAACAAATTAAATCTCAAAATAACTAATGAACCAACAGACTACTATAACCTTAACCGAAATTTAAAAAAAAACAAATCTAAATAAACTGAATAAAATTAGCAACTAAATTTAATCAAAAACAATGAAACAAACAGATTAACAATTAAATCAAAACTAAACTTAAACAAGAAAATTAAAAGGTGAGAATATTAAAACCTTTTGGAGAAACCGTTGAGCCGTAGGTTGGCGCTGAGCCACCTCAATGAACCGAAACAGTCACCAATCAAACACCACCTTTGAATCGAACCCAACACTCGAACGGATTTTTTTTTTTTTTTTTTTTAAATTAATTTACAATGACAACGAGAATAATAACAATATAAATATAAACGAATTAACCTTTTAAATAAAACAGTAAATAAAAATGAGACTGAATTAAGTTTAAATAACTTTTTTCATTAATTAAAATTAAAGATTACAAGTGCTGGAAAATAAAAAAATTACAAGATTTAAAACTAATCTAATTTTTCTGAAAAATAAAAAGTAAAGAAAAAAGCTATATCCTAACATTACAGATTAAGGGTTTTTATAGGCAAACCCTAGGAAACCTTTTCCTTGGTGCCTACGGCTTCTAATCAGGACCGTTCTTCCTTTTCTCTTTCTTCATTCTACAAATCAACGGTTCAAATCACTTATGCCCACGGATTGCCATGTTGGAGGGATATGAGGACCACTTTGTGGGTTCTTGGTCCGAAAACTTTGGGGGTTTTAAGTGGATTTGGGGGAATTAATTAAAGATGTAAAAAGACCCAATTTTTAGTTGGTAATTTTTTTGGTTTAAAGATTAGGGTAATTAGGTTTTTGGTATGGCATGGCTGTGTAAAAAAATTCATGGAGAAGAAGGTGGGTGTTTTCTTTCTTGTTTCTATCGAAATATGAGAGAGAGAGAGTGGGGGGTAAATGGGAAAAACGTTTAATAAAAAACGTGAAGTGGGGTTGTCAGTTTAAGGGTTGACTGAGAGTAAAAATCGAGTGGGGTAAAGTGTACATTTGTGGGGATGGTATCAAGTGTAGGGAGGTGCACCGTAGGGTGAGAGAGTGGAATGTGATGTTGACTGAGTTTAAATACAAACTTTCGTTTTTTTTTTTTTTAAATAACTTGGGCTTGGGCCCAAGATGAAAACTCTTTCAAACCGTTTCATAACATTTGTTCCACAAATATTGGGCTAGGCCCAAATTAATCCATATTTTGCTTTTGGGCCATAATGGGCTTATTAGAGAATTATAGATAACTTAAATCCTTAAATGGGCTTTTGAGCCCATTTATCCAATGTGGGACCCACAAGCTCGAAATCTTCGTAAATGATTAAATCCACTAAAATAAACTCGATTTCGGCTTTCTTGTTCATTTCTTCAAACTCGTGTCGGTTTTGTCGGGTTTCGTAATCGTCGGCACACTTTTGACCTTTCGACTTTGTCTTCATCTCTTTTTGGGCTTTTCTTCAACATTTGACCGTGAAATCCCGTGTTTTCTCTTCTTTTGATCATTTGTACCTATATTAACACAAAAACACAAAACCACGCGTAATTCCGATTTTTATGATATAAAACACATGATTTGGTCTTGTTTTTCCTTGATTTTAGTGGCAAAAGGATAAGTGTTTTCACACTTATTAAATCCCCTACACTTGACCATTGCAATGACCCCATGCAATGCATTATTTCAAAGCATAAAGTTACATTTTCCTCATAATCAATCCATAATGGCCCATTTTACTTATTACTACTAATACTACGACGAAAAGATAAAACTTAAGAAAGAGACAAAAGTTATAATAATTTATTTAACTTGGAAATTATTAGATGGAAGAAACTCGTAAAGAAATCTAAGACTTAGATTAGGGCTTTGGTGTCATGAATATTAATCACCCTCAAGTTTCACGTTCCCCATACCAAGCTTAAAAACGAGATCATTGTTATTACAAGTTAGCACAACAAACACTTGCTCATGTGGTTTAGTTAATCACTTAGACCCCCTTATTCCTACGGTGTATCTCTTGTATTTTATTTTTGTCTTGAATGATCACGAGGATGCATTTTTTGACTTATTTCAATAATTTATTAAGGCCGAAAATAAAGTGGGACGATTTAATCAATAGTTAGCTAAAGGACAAAATCTTTTAAAACTGCTTCTCGAAACCTCAAAAAGTTCATATCTTGGCATAACTCGTTTCATGATTTGAGACCTTTCTCCGACCGATATTTGGCTTGTACTTCAAACTTCAAATCTTGAGAGACGATTTTGAAATTATGGTCTTCTCTTCATTTTGGTATACATCTTCATTAGGAGTGTAAGATGCTTCAAACGTTGACCACGACTTCTTCATTTATCCTCTTCTTTACTTAGGATTTTGATATACAACGATCCGCCTCCTTTTCGGACTTGGATCTATTTATCCTCATACCTTGTTAGGGTCTTTTTGGATAGACTTCTCCATGATCTTTAGGGGAGTAATTGCTTCTCGTCGTGTGTCTTGATCCTTCATATTGATTTGGATTAATGATCTTCACATCATCTTAGGATCTTTAGCAAAAAGTGAATCCTCATGCCTTGTGAGGGCCTTTTTGGACTCGGGTATCCTCATGCCTTGTTAGGGCCTTTTTGGATAAGCCAATCTTCGCGTCCCGTTTCAATAAGTTATGCCTTGGCTATGAACTCTAATTAATACCGAGCAACTTTTAAATGATCTTGTGCTAGAAGCTAAGTAACCTTTTAAATCGTATAACCTTATTTATTGCAAATATATTTATTAACAAGTGATGGGAGAAAAAGCTCATAACTAACTCACATAAGTTAATGAAAGAATACCGAACTTATAATTAACTCTATCATCTCTCGTTCCCCACAATTTAAAATCTCAAGGAATGAGACTCGTGGATGCTTAGCCTAATAAACCAATTAAGGTCCATATGGTTAAGGATACTAGCTAGAGTAAACTTAAATAAGTAAACTCGGGTTGAGTCAAAATATTCACAACGGGCCTAATATATCAAAGATATCTAAACTTATTAAAACCATTTTATTTATATATTTTGACTTTATTCTTGAAATGGAAATTATTATGATGCGATAATAAAAGGAAAGAAAATAAATAAAAATACTACTAGGCCAAAATAGATCAAAAATTTGAAAAACGTTGAAATTTTTTTTAAATTTTCCGGTAAAATGGGGTCAAATTCATGGAAAAGGCCACTAAAATTTCGATAGAAATCCCCCCTACACTTAATATAAACATTGTCCTCAATGTTTAAGCATGTGGGAGAATAAACTCCCCTACACTTAGGACATTGAGTACGTTGTTTAAAATCGAGCTAAGGAAAGGACAACTAAAGTGATTAGATTTATTTATATACAAGATTGAATCACAATAGCAAAAACTTATCGAAGGAACCGGGTACACGGGAAACACGGGAACACGAGTCTCGTCAAAAATACCAAAAGTGGATCATTCAAGCACATGTCCCTGCACACAACATCACAACACAAACAACCTACTTGGCTCCCCCTACACTTATTGGTGAAAATGGGTGAAAAAGGGTAAAAATCTAACCTAGTTAAACGATGCTTGATTTTTCATCACGAGTCTCTAGCTCGACTCGAAATCCCGAATGTCATCATTCAAATGGGAAAAGCATGGAACAACCGAGATTTCCAAGGGAGGAAAATCTCTCCATGATAAAGGTGAAACAAAGTCATACAAGGCATACCCCATGAAAATCCACCCGGGTCAAACACATAATTTCCATCACAAAAGGAAATAAACCCCGAGGTGGTACGCAAGTCATAGAAAAGTGGGGTATCCTTAGGCAAAAGTCTCTTACTAAGAAGGGTAAAGTGGTATGGCAATGAAAGCACAAAAGTCTCTATTCCCGGATCAAACACCGGTTCCTTAATGGGAAAATAGCAAGAGGTGTCGACATTTAAGCTCAAAATGTCATCAAAATCCATAGTGGGAAAGTCATCCTCTTCCAAACTCGATGTGAAAACATAAGTATCGTCGGAGTCATAGGAAAACTCATCCTCGTGAGGAAAATAGGTATTTAGAAAGATATCTAAATCCTCCTCGAATGGAATAACCTCTAAAGTAGGTATGATCTCTAAGAGTGGAGGATCCTCCTCAAAAGTCATGACTTCTAAAATTGGAGTATAGAAGTCAAAAGGAGTCTCCATGGAAGAATCACTCATCGAGATATGAGGCACATTAAGATCATGGAGTGGGTCATCAAAGTTGATGAGATCACTTAAAGAAGTGTCATCATCGTAGGTATCAAAGATTGGTTGATCATAAATGGGTGGGTCAAAAGTCGAGTCGTCTAAGCTGAAGATAGTGTGATCACTTGAAGAAGTGTCATCACTATCGGTGTCATAAATAGGAGTTTCAAGAAATTGAGGCTCTAAGGGGAGGGATGAGTTTATCACAAAATAATTTTTAGTAGATTTTTCAATTCCAAAAGGATTAATAAAAATCTCTTCATTGTCATAATTAAGAATATCAATCATATTGACCGATTCTTTTCCATTTGATTTTGTTGTGATTTTTCCCATTTTAAAAACTTGTTGTTCATCCCGAACCCTAAGAATTAACTCCCCTTCGGCTACATCAACTAAGGCTCTTCCGAACCTTAAGAATGGTCTACCAAGTATTAACGGAATACGAGGATCCATTTCATAGTCGACGACGACAAAGTCCACGGGAAAAGTAAATGTACCGACTCTAACAAAAACGTCTTCGGCAATACCAACGGGGTATGCGAGAGTTCGATTAGCTAGCTCTAAAGTCATACGAGTCGGTAAAAGGTCGGGTAATGACAATTGTTTCCAAACCGAAAGTGGCATAAGATTGATGCTAGCGCCGAGATCCGCTAAAGCCATACAATCATCGATTTGAGGAAACGAGCAAGGTAACATGAATCGTCTGGGATCTCCTAGCTTTTCGGGAAGCTCTTTGAGAAGAACCGCGGAACAATTCTCATTTAAACGGGTGTTCACGAGCTCAACCATTTTTTCTTTCTTATTAAGCAAATCTTTAAACATTTTGACAAATTTTGGCATTTGAGCAAGTGCTTCAATAAGGCTTACGTTAACATTCACATTGGAAATCATTTTTAAAAAATTAGAGACATGAATGTCATCTTTGTTGAGCACTTTAGTCTTGCCTAACCTAGATGGATAAGGAATATTAGGCTTAGGTTGAGAAGGAGAAGGACTCGCTTCTTGAACAACCGTAGGAATAGGCTCTTTCGGCAATGGAGGACTAGAACTAGGAGTGGTAGTGGGGGGAATCACCGGAGGGGGAGTAGGATTACTCATTATGACCTCCGGGCCTTATCTCTCCTTTATGGGCGAAGAGATGGAAGGTCCCACTAAAGTGGCTCCACTTCGAGTATTGATAGCACTCACATTAGCACGAGGGTTAATCTCGGTATTGGATGGCAAGGTACCTTGGGGTCGAAGGGTTTGCAACATAGTCAAAAATCTCTTATCGTTGGACTCTTGCATTTGTCTAGTAGATGCTTGCATAGCTTGCATGATTTTCTCATGTTCGGTCAATTTTTGTAGAACCAAGTCCATTTGAGGGTTTTGCATATTCATTTGATTGAACCCTTGATTATTAACCCCTTGGTTTTGATATTGAGATTGAAAACCGTTGTTCTTATAAAAACCTTGATTATTTTGAAACCCTTGATTTTGACCATTAAAAATCCCTTGATTTGCATTCCCTTGAAAATTACCCATTTGAGGACCTTGGTTCCTATTTTGGTATTGCGTATTTTGGGCGGGTGGGGGTGGTCTTTGTGGTGCTACAAAACCCGGGGGAGCCAAATAATTAGTACTATTGTAAGACAAATGGTTAACATCAACATTAGGTTTAAATGAACCCTTTCATTAGTATTAAAAGCACAAACTTGTTGTTGTTGATTATAAACCTTGTCACAATTGAAATATGAATGTGGTCCACCACAAGTCTCACACGTTTCACTATTATCTTTCACGGCATGCACATGTGTAGTGAGGGCATCGGTTCTTAGAGCAAGGGTTTTCACAATTGAAGTAAGCTCCTTAATTTGATCATTCACCTCATTATTACTCGTACTAGCACTTGCCATATTAGCCCTAACACTTTTGGTTTGCACTTTTGCCTTGTTCTCAATAATGGCCCAAGCCTCGTTCATGGTTTTTACAAGAATATTGCCCCCCGCGGCACTATTAAGTGAGTCTTGGTCATTTAGAGTTAAACCATTGTAAAACGTATTTATTTGATGCACTTTGGTGAAACCGTGTTGTGGACATTTTCTCAAAAGCTCTTTAAATCGATCCCAAGACTCACTAAAAGTTTCCCCATATTTTTGCTCAAAATTGATTATTTCATTTCTTAAAGCGGTGGTCCGTGATGGTGGGAAAAAGTAATTAATGAACTTGGTCTCTAAGTCGATCCATGTGGTAATACTTTGGGGTGGTTCCTTATCAAGCCAAATCCGGGCTTGTCCCTCGAGGGAAAAAGGAAAAAGTTGTAGGCGAACGGCCTCTTGTGGCACCCTATTGTATTTGACGGTATTTGCTAATTGGATGAATCGTTTGATATGAGCGTGTGGGTCATCATTAGTACGACCTAAAAATGGTGTAGCGGAAACCATTCGAATAAAATCGGGTTTAAGTTCAAAATGATTAGCTCCAATGGTCGGCACCACAATCGCGTCATCGTTTCCTTCAACGTGAGATTGAAGAATCTCAATCATTGGTCGATTATCCGTTGCCATCGTTATGTCGAAAGCTCGATTCTCGGGATCGGCTTGAATGACGGTCTTTTTGTTTTTCTTCTTCTTCTTTTTGGAAGAATTAGAAGTATTTGGTACACCACTCGGTATGTATGTACGGGCGCGAGTGCGCATAAAATTAAAACTTTAGAATGAGGTAGGTGACCTCGGTCGACTTTGAGAGGAAAATGATTTTCCCTCTCGAGGAGCAATAGTAAAAATCTACAAAAATATATACTTAAGTACTAACTGAGTCGGCAAACCAATAATCGGTCGTCCCTCTCAATATACGCACAAGCAAGCGGGGAAACGAGGTGGCACAAAGCACTTAAAAACCTTTTTCCTTAGACGGCCTTTTATAGCGCGTCGCCTTATACCCACCTTATAGTTTGTATATTTTGAGTTCAAACGTCTTGCTAGTATTTATCTATTTTGCCTTTTTATTTTGTTTAGGATTCGACTACAATAGTTAGGTGATGAAATCCCAACTAAGGCTTATTTGAAAAGTAGGTAAATTATTGTGCTACGTAATATATTATAGTAAAAGAAAAATCTTTTTGTATTTTTTTAGAAAATATATATTCACAAGAAAAATCGAAAGAAATCGAACTAAAAATTTAACACTAATACGTAATATTTTTGGTGTAATACTTTTAGGAAAAAGTATTACTTTTGGATTTTTTAATTTTTTTGGTGTAATTCTTAGGAAAGAAATTGCTTTGTGATTTTTTAATTTTTTTTTTGTATTTTTAATTTTTTGATTTTTTTTCTATTTTTGATTTTTGTTGACAAGAAACGTAACGTTCGAAGAGAACGGATCCCAAAATCCAAACGTCTTCACGAAAAATCGTCAATCGTACGAGCGAAGCGGCAGCGGCGCCATTTGAAAGATTGGTTGATCATAAATGGGTGGGTCAAAAGTCGAGTCGTCTAAGCCGAAGATAGTGTGATCACTTGAAGAAGTGTCATCACTATCGGTGTCATAAATAGGAGTTTCAAGAAATTGAGGCTCTAAGGGGAGGGATGAGTTTATCACAAAATCATTTTTAGTAGATTTTTCAATTCCAAAAGGATTAATAAAAATCTCTTCATTGTCATAATTAAGAATATCAATCATATTGACCGTTTGAAACTGAGATTTTGCAATCCTATTTTTTTATTAAGTTCGTTTTTCCTCGACTCGACTCGAATTTGATTTCCTGTTTAACGTTTCAACTTAAATTGTTTTTGGTAAAATCTATTTTTGGGTATTTTTAAACTAATTAAAACTATTTAATATTAAAATCTAATTTAAATAAATCTATTTTAAAAATTAAACTAATTTTAATTAAAACTATTTTAAAATAAAGCTAATTCTAAAAGCAAATTTAAAATCATAAAATAAATTCTATTTTAAAATAAAAGAAAATTAAAAAAAAAACTAATTTTAAAAACTTTTGACAAAAACTATTTTTTAAATAGAAGACAAAACTAATAAAATGAAAACTAAAGTGAAAACTAATTGCAAAAGTAATTTAAATAAAAGAAATATTTTTATCTTTTAATTTTTAAAACTGGATTAAAGAAATTACTATTAATAAAACTTTTAAAATAAATAAAATTATAACATGTATTAAACTTAAATAAGTGAACTGGCCGAATTTACTTAACCTATATTAATTTATTAAAACAAAATAAAACACAAAGGTGGTACTAGATGAGATGGTTGTGCCTATGTGCTTGTGTACGAAAGGTCCTGGGTTCAAACCCCAGGACAGACAATTTTTTTTTTTGTTAATATTTTTGCTATATTTTGGACAATCAAACAATACATAGAATGTGAATGCAGCAGCACCAAAATCAGCAAATACACAAGATTAAACCAGTAAGCACTCGAATTTTAAGCAGTAAAAATTAATTAATAAGTTGAGACAAAATATTTAGCCAAAAGCATATAACCACAAATAAACTAATAAGTAGATCTCACATGATGAAAGCTAAATCAAGCAGATTAAAGCATAAGACAATAAGCTAAAAACAAATTAAATCTACAAATAACTAATGAACCAACAGACTACTATAACCTTAACCGAAATTAAAAAAAAAACAAATCTAAATAAACTGAATAAAATTAGCAACTAAATTTAATCAAAAACAATGAAACAAACAGATTAACAATTAAATCAAAACTAAACTTAAACAAGAAAATTAAAAGGTGAGAATATTAAAACCTTTTGGAGAAACCGTTGAGCCGTAGGTTGGCGCTGAGCCACCTCAATGAACCGAAACAATCACCAATCAAACACCACCTTTGAATCGAACCCAACACTCGAACGGATTTTTTTCTTCTTTTTTTTTTTTTAATTATTTTATAATGACAACGAGAATAATAACAATATAAATATAAACGAATTAACCTTTTAAATAAAACAGTAAATAAAAATGAGACTGAATTAAGTTTAAATAACTTTTTTCATTAATTAAAATTAAAGATTACAAGTGCTGGAAAATAAAAAAATTACAAGATTTAAAACTAATCTAATTTTTATGAAAAATAAAAAGTAAAGAAAAAAGCTATATCCTAACATTACAGATTAAGGGTTTTTATAGGCAAACCCTAGGAAACCTTTTCCTTGGTGCCTACGGCTTCTAATCAGGACCGTTCTTCCTTTTCTCTTTATTCATTCTTCAAATCAACGGTTCAAATCACTTATGCCCACGGATTGCCACGTTGGAGGGATATGAGGACCACTTTGTGGGTTCTTGGTCCGAAAACTTTGGGGGTTTTAAGTGGATTTGGGGGAATTAATTAAAGATGTAAAAAGCCCCAATTTTTACTTGGTAATTTTTTTGGTTTAAAGATTAGGGTAATTAGGTTTTTGGTATGGCATGGCTGTGTAAAAAAATTCATGGAGAAGAAGGTGGGTGTTTTCTTTCTTGTTTCTGTCGAAATATGAGAGAGAGAGTGGGGGGTAAATGGGAAAAACGTTTAATAAAAAACGTGAAGTGGGGTTGTCAGTTTAAGGGTTGACTGAGAGTAAAAATCGAGTGGGGTAAAGTGTACATTTGTGGGGATGGTATCAAGTGTAGGGAGGTGCACCGTAGGGTGAGAGAGTGGAATGTGATGTTGACTGAGTTTAAATACAAACTTTCGTTTCTTTTTTTTTTTTTTGTAAATAACTTGGGCTTGGGCCCAAGATGAAAACTCTTTCAAACCGTTTCATAACATTTGTTCCACAAATATTGGGCTAGGCCCAAATTAATCCATATTTTGCTTTTGGGCCATAATGGGCTTATTAGAGAATTATAGATAACTTAAATCCTTAAATGGGCTTTTGAGCCCATTTATCCAATGTGGGACCCACAAGCTCGAAATCTTCGTAAATGATTAAATCCACTAAAATAAACTCGATTTCGGCTTTCTTGTTCATTTCTTCAAACTCGTGTCGGTTTTGTCGGGTTTCGTAATCGTCGGCACACTTTTGACCTTTCGACTTTGTCTTCGTCTCTTTTTGGGCTTTTCTTCAACATTTGACCGTGAAATCCCGTGTTTTCTCTTCTTTTGATCATTTGTACCTATTTTAACACAAAAACACAAAACCACGCGTAATTCCGATTTTTATGATATAAAACACATGATTTGGTCTTGTTTTTCCTTGATTTTAGTGGCAAAAGGATAAGTGTTTTCACACTTATTAGACACCGAGTCACAATACAAAGATGTTCAACCAACTATTATCCTTGGGCGCCCATTTTTAGCCACGATAGATGCTAGGATTAATTGTCGGACTAGCGCCATGGATATTGCCTTCGGTAATAAGAAGATAAGATTGAATGTGTTTAATTCTATGAATTCTCCTACGATGAATGAATGTTACCAAGTAGATGTGATTGATGAGGAAGTTGAAAAGCATGCATCCCGTATGCTTAAGGATGATCCTTTGGAATTATATTTAACTGGTGATAATGAGGAGATTCTTGATGTTGCTGAAGTTATAGAGATTCAAGAGTGTTTGGTCAGTTCTTTGGACCATCAAAAACCACCTTGGTCGTATAAGGTGGAGCCCTTGCCTTCTACTTTTGACACGGCCACGAAGCCGTCTCTGGAGGTGCCTCCAACTCTTGAGCTAAAACCATTGCCATCCAATCTCAAATATGCTTTTCTAGGTCCTAACAATACATTACCCGTTATTGTGGCTTCTGATCTTTCTAAATCACAAGAGGAAGCACTTCTAAAAGTGCTTTCCAAGTACAAAGCAGCAGTGGGATGGACGATTGCAGACTTGAAAGGGATCAGCCCTTCATTATGTATGCATCGAATTGTTACGGACCCAGATATTAAGCCAGCAAGAGATGCGCAAAGGCGTCTGAATCCTAATATGAAAGAGGTAGTCAAGACGGAAGTTCTTAAATGGTTAGATGCCGGTATCATCTATCCCATCTCGGATAGTAAATGGGTAAGTCCTACTCAAACGGTGCCTAAAAAGGCTGGAATCACCGTTGTTGAAACCGAGAATGAGGAAAAACTCACAACCCGACCAGTTACTGGGAGGAGAGTTTGCATAGATTACCGTAAGCTGAATAATGCCATATCTAAAGATCACTTCCCACTAGCTTTCATTGATCAAATAGTTGAGAAGCTTTCTGGTAAGAAATTCTATTGCTTCTTGGATGGGTACTCCGGTTATAATCAAATACCCATCCATCCTGATGACCAGGCCAAAACTACGTTTACATGTCCTTATGGGACGTTTGCATTTCGAAGAATGCCTTTTGGCCTGTGTAATGCACCCGCTACCTTTCAGCGGTGTATGATGAGTATCTTTTCTGACATGGTTGGAGAATCTGTAGAGATATTTATGGATGATTTCTCCATCTTTGGTCAATCCTTTGAAAGCTGTCTTGATCAGCTTGAAAGCGTGTTAAAAAGATGCACCGAAACTAATCTGGTGCTTAGTTGGGAGAAGAGCCATTTCATGGTTCGAGAGGGAATTGTATTAGGGCATGTTGTGTCTGAAAAAGGATTTGAGGTTGACCGTGCCAAAGTTCAAGTAATTTCAACTCTTCCTCCTCCCACTACCGTCAAGGGTGTGCGTTCTTTTCTTGGTCATGCCGGGTTCTATACGCGATTTATTAAAGATTTTAGTGCTATATCAAAGCCTCTTTACAATCTACTCTTAAAAGATGCACGCTTTGATTTTAATGAATCATGTCTTAAAGCATTCAATATGCTTAAGAAAAAGCTTGTAGAAGCCCTTATTCTGCAATCACCTGATTGGTCGAAGCCTTTCGAGATCATGTGTGATGCGAGTGATTATGCCGCTGGGGCGGTTTTAGGACAACGGGTCGATAAGAAACCCGTTGTGATCTTTTATGCTAGTAAGACTTTTTCAGAAGCTCAAATGAATTACACCACTACTGAAAAAGAGTTGTTAGCTGTGGTTTTTGCTCTTGATAAGTTTAGGTCATATATTTGGGGGCATTCTAAGGTGATAGTATTTTCAGATCATAGTGCCTTTAGACATTTGTTGACTAAGAAAGAGACAATACCGAGGTTGCTTAGGTGGATTTTGCTTTTACAGGAATTTAACCTAGAAATTCGGGATAAAAAGGGGTCAGAAAATGTAGTTGCCGACCATTTGTCTAGAATTATCCCTCCACCGTTCAACCCTTCTAATGTGATTAAGGAAAGCTTTCCGGATGAAAGCTTATTTTAGGTTTCTAAGGTTCCTTGGTACGCAAATATAGTTAATTACCTAGCTGTTAAAAAGCTTCCGGATTTTTGGTCTAATCAACAAAGAAAATACTTCTTCTCCCAGTTGAAGCATTATTTTTGGGAGGATCCGGAGCTCTATAAGGTGTGTGCTGACCAAGTCGTTAGGAGATGTGTTCCCGACCATGAGCATATGGACATATTGGCTCATTGCCATTCTTATGCATGTGGTGGTCACTTTGGTGCTACGAAAACTGGGCATAAGATCCTACAAAGCGGTTTCTTTTGGCCGACTATATTCAAGGATGCCTAGTCTTTTGTAAAAGCATGTATTCGTTGCCAACAAGTTGGAGGGATTTCAAGGCGTGATCAAATGCCTATGAATCCTATAATTGTTGTTGAGATCTTTGACGTGTGGGGTATTGATTTTATGGGACCATTCCCCACTTCCCATGGCAATGTGTACATTTTAGTGGCAGTTGATTATGTGTCTAAGTGGGTAGAGGCTGAGGCTACTAGAACCAATGACCATAGTGTAGTTCTTAAGTTTGTTAAGAAGAATATCTTTGCTCGACATGGAATTCCTAAGGCTATCATTAGTGATGGGGGTTCTCACTTTAAGAACTTCAGATTTGGGAAATTATTGAAACACTATGGAGTTAATCATAGGATAGCTACCCCTTATCACCCACAGACTAGTGGACAGGTTGAAGTATCTAATAGAGATATTAAGCGAATTTTACAAAAGACCGTTCGTAGTGATAGGAAAGATTGGCCCTTGAGGTTAGATGATGCTTTGTGGGCATATAGGACGGCTTTTAAGACTCGTATTGGTATGTCACCGTATAAGTTGGTATATGGCAAGGCGTGTCATATACCGGTTGAGATAGAGCATAGGGCTGAATGGGCGATTAAGACTGTTAATCTGAATTTAGAGAAAGCGGGTAGTTCTAGGAAACTTCAATTATCTGAACTAGATGAGATTAGACGTGATGCCTATGAAAGTTCTAAGATTTATAAAGATAAAACCAAAGCTTTTCATGATCGACACATCACCAAGAAGTCCTTCTTGGTTGGTCAAAAAGTTTGGTTATTCAATGCTAGACTTAAGCTTTTTCCTAGAAAGTTGAGAAGTAAATGGACGGGTCCATAGGGAGCCATTAAAATAAAAAATATGGTGGGTGGAGAGCCTTTTAAAGTTAATGGACACCGTTTAAAGCCGTATGTTGAGTTGGAGAGTGATCAGATGGAAACGGTGGATGTGGTTTACTTGGAACCACTCCAACCGTCTCAATAGCTCATATGAGTTATGTCTGGCTGAAGACGGTAAACTTAGCGCTTCACGGGAGGCAACCCGTGGTTTCTGGAACTTTGTGGGTGTGTTCACTACAAACCCTCACTAGACAAAACTCGTCTAGTCGGGCTACCGAGTGGTTTAAAGGCTTGTTGCATACGTTAAATGCAACCGTGATTCCTGTGAGTTAGGTTTTTGTTTTTGTGTGAGTTTGTCAAATTTATTTTAACCAAAATTTCAATTTAAAGTTTATGCATTAGGGGCAATGCAATGCTTTAAGTTGAGGGGGGTGGCACATGTGTTACATGTTTTTGTGTGAAATTTTGGTCAAAATGGGTTAAAATGTGATTTTTGGGAAAAATTGAAAATTTTTAAAATTTTAAATCACATTATAAGAGTCTTGTGCTAATTAGATGTGGAAGTTTCTTCTACATATATGTTTGTTGAGTGTTTGCAGATTCTGAAGATTAGCTTGTAGATGATTTATTGGAGCAAGCTAGAAGATTTGGCCATAATTATCAGGTGCACCCGATTCCATTGTATAATTTGGTTATTAAATTGATTTGATTGTTTGCATGTAGTTAGGCATATGTATAATTAGATGATCAAACCACACCGGTTGAATTCTCTCTACTTACCTTTGCTTAGATCGAGTAGAAAGTTTAAATAAATAATATGAAATATAATAATATAATAGTTGGGTTAGGACATTTAGAATTGATCTTATTCGGCTCGCCACCCACGCACGGTGGCCTTAGAAAAGAGTTGGAGAACTGTCATAATTATTGGTGGTAGTCATATGCTGGCTTGCCTATCTGATTCGTCACCCGCGCAAGGTGATACTTTAGTTGTTAGCATGGGTCAGACGCCAATTTTTATGATGGATAGCATTGTACTTAGCTGAGATAATTTTATGTGAAATAACCCAGTCCCTGTATTGTTGTAATGAAATTAGGAAGATTAGTTTAATTTAGTGCATTGTATAATTAGACTATGTGGTAGATAATTGCATCATGTGATGTACCAGTAGGCACGAAGTATAACTGTTCCCATTTAATTAAAACATACTAAATTAACCGGTTCCCATGTGCCGATGTGTCTTAGTATGCACCTATATGATAGATATTCATCTTTCTAAATAATTGGTCTTTATATCAACCTTGAAAGGAGTGTATAAAGCGTTCGGGATGACTTGTATAAGAAATGGTCCTGAATGGCTAAAAAAAAAGAGCTTATGTGCGTTGTGAAAAAAAAATTGAAAAAAAAGTAAAAAAAAAAAAGAAAAAAAAGTAAAAAAAAGAGAAAAAAAAAGAAAAGAAAGGAAGTAGAAGTATATAAGCTAAAGTATGATGGCTTATGATGTGCTCTTATGGTATAAAAACTCCAATGTTATAAAAGGTGTACGATATTTTTACCTCTTGTTTTAGATTAATGTTTATATTGATTATAGGTGTGCATTAGGTACGTTGGACGCATGGTTAATTATATGAAACATAAAGTAAATGGAGTCAATGGGAATGGTTATGCTAAGTGTTTAAGAAGGACAAAATATTGGTAATCATTTTGGATTATTTGTCATGTAGGATGGTTATTAGTGTATTAGGTTGAATGTGATCTTTTTGATGTAATTTCAATAGTATGATTAAAAATTATGAAATTAACATGCTTGTATATTTTTATTTTATTTTTACTCGAGACGGTAAAAGGTTCAGTGCGAGGGGATCTGATTGGTGTATTTTGCATACACCTAATATCATGATAATTTAGCATAATTGTATATTTATTTTTCGTTATACATGTACTTTTAATGTGTTTTGTGATTATTTAGGTTACGAGCGAAATGGAATAAAAATGGACGCTTTATTAATTTTTTGGAGAAAATACATTGTGAGCGCCGATAAATGAAGAAAAAATATTGAAGAAAAAGATTTGAGCGCGTCGCAAGATTTTCGGGCATCTTTTATTTGTCCGGGCTTCGTTCGAGCAATTATTGATGTTGGGTTATTTTTTATTGGGCCAAAGTTATTATGTGCCAAAAGAATAAAATAAAAAAAAAAGAAAAAAAAAACTTTTGGCCCATTGGACCCAATACCCAATAATCTATATATATATATAAATTGAAAGAGGAGAAAAAAAATTCGACGGCACAACAATTGGAAGAGAAAAAAAAGTGACTTTTGGTTTTGAATACCAATTGTAGCCGCAATAAAAAAAAGAATAAAAAAAGAAGAAAAACATTGAAGGGATTTGGTGGAGGATTTGAAAAAACGACAAAGGCACATCATTAAAGAAAAGAAAAGTGATTTTGAGGCAAGGAAAAGTTGTGAGGAGAATAAAAAAAATCTTTTTATTCAAGAAGATGAATAGCGGAGAGCGGGTCTGGTGCATCGCGATGTCCGGCTAATTTTGTTGTAATTCCTTCCGGTAACTTTATTTATGGTTTGATCATTACTTTTGGATTATCATATTTTTATTACATTGATTTATGATTTATTTATAAGTTATTTTTATCGATTTAATATTATGTTTAATTATTTGTGGGAGACAATTTATTGTTAGTTAACGATTCACACTTATTTTATTTAGTAAAAAAAAGATGGTCGTATAATAAACATAAATTGTACCTAAATAAATTGTTAAAACATAATTATTGGTTGGATTAATATAAGATTTATTATCGCGAGTCATTGATAAACATAATAAATGCCAACATTAATTCATTCATATTAAGTCAAAATAATCTTTGTAGTCGGTTCTAAAAAGTTTCAATAATCCATAAGTGTGATCAACCATAAATATTAGGAGCTGGAAGGGATTACATTTTTCTTTTAATTGTTTACATCTTTATTTTATTTTTCTAGCATTATTATTAGCTTAATAATTATTTTAATTTTTAATCCGCATTTTTATTATTAAAAGTATTTTAGTTGTTAGATTTCAAAACCAAAACTTTGATTGATCAGTGATCACCCAAAAACTTAAACTAAAACCACATAGTCCTCGTGTATCGATACCCGCTTACCTTATCTAGTATAAGGTAATTAGGTTATTTTTGACCGGCACTTCGACGTCGATCAGTAGTCACCATCAAGTACTATTTAGGTCAACCTCGTATCACTATAAATAGGATGTGTATCCATGCATTAATGTTTAACAATTTGAGTATATTCATAACATTATTGCTTAGAACTTATAAAATCAAACAGCTACGACTGTATTCATAAGTTAGGGTTTATAGTTGTTCAAAGTGTGCACAACACATTGTCAACAAACGGTGTTATCCATAACACTTGTAATTCTTTATTATACAATAATAAGATTACGTTTGAAAAGTAATACCTTGTGTTGATTAGTTAAGTTTAGGGTTTCTAGCATTGATTAGGGACTTACAATTGGTATCAGAGCGGTGTTTGATATTAAAACCTTCAAGAAACATCGTCTCAGTTTTATAATCAAGATCCACCATGCCAGAAACTTCTAACCCACCACATTCACCTTCTACAACACCATCTTCACCAAGACTCAACCCTCCTGCCAATGACGATGATCTACCCCAACTTCTTGACTCAAGAGGTGGATCACATGTCACAAGTGTACCAGTCTTTGATGAAGAAGATTTTGCCAGTTGGAAGAGTCAATTTCTTGTGTATCTCGATGGACTTGAACCATTTCTTCTAGAAATTTTAGAAAATGGTCCTTATATTCCCATGGCGCTTACCTCTACTGAAGAAAACCCTCTTCCTAAACCTCTCAAACAATGGACTCCAGCTGATAGAAAATTGGCAAACCAAGATAAACGTCTCAAAAGCATCATCATATCCTGTCTTCCCAAACATATCATGAAGTCTGTCATTCAGTGTCCCACAGCCAAGCAAATGTGGACAGACCTCATCCTTGGCCATGAAGGACCCTCTAAAACAAGAGAGACAAAGATTCAGGCTCTCAGACTTCAGTTCAATGCCTTCAAGTCACTTGAAGGTGAAAAGGTTCTACAAACCTATACAAGGCTGAAGATTCTTCTCAATGACCTAGCAATGAATGACGTCACCATTGGTCAAGCTGAGATTAATGCAACATTTGTCAACAGCCTTAAAAGAAAGTGGCTGAGTATGAATCAGACTCAGAGAGCTAATAACTCAATCAAGAATGACACCTTAGCTAAGCTTTATGGAAAGTATAATTATGAAGAAGGGCTGATTGATACTATTTACAAGTCAGAGACTGAAAGATTTGTAGTTCAAGGAACATATTCCAAAGCCTTGATCTCTGCACCACATCCTCATGACAGCGACTCTGATGTTGAAGAAGACACCCGCAGCAGCCAAGAGTTCTTGACAGACCTTAATGCAGAGTTTCATGAAAGAGACTTGCTAGCCAACCAAAGAAGATTCTACAAAAGATCAGGGAGAACAGGATCAGCTAGTAAACAAACTGACAGGTCAAAAGAAACTTGCTTTGCCTGTGGAAAGCTTGGACACTTCCAAAAAGACTGTCCTTCCACCAAGACATCCTCACCATCCTATCCATCATCTTCATCCAAACCTTACAAGTTCAAAGAACATAACAACTCATCTCACCAATCCAATTCATCAGACACTAAGAAGAAGGATTACAAAAACAAGTACAAGGCACTTAAAGCTGAGTTAGAACAGATGAATTTGAAGCTTGAAGCTCTGTCTAAGAAGAAGGGTGGTGAAAAAAAGACTGAGAAAGGGTTGGTAGCTGAAGCTTATGATTGGAATGATGAGCCACTGACTTCAGATGAGGAAGATACTACCAGAATCAGGGCTTTCATGGCTATAGCTGAGGATGAACCAGCTGTTGGAAAAGGTGATGCAAGATCAGGACAATGGGTTGACATCACAATGAAAAAGGTACACATGCTTTTATCTATGTCTGATAGTGATGAACGTAAGCATGTCCTTGATTACACCATTGTTGATTTACACTTTGTTGAGGAACAAAGAAAGAACCTACTTGATAAGTTTCACTCTGTTAAAACTGAACTACTAAATGCTAAATCTGAATGTGAAACTCTCAGACGGGTTAATTTAGAGAAAATATCCCTGCAAAATGAAGTCACTAGGTTAACCTTGAAAAACATTGCTTTAAATGATCAAGTTTCTGAATTAAACAAGGTTATTGAAAAATGGCTGTGTGCTAGGTTCACAATAGATCAATTGCTTAATGATGAACTGCCTGCTGACATTAAAAGGGATATATCTGATAAGAAAAATAAGCTGAGAATTCTCACCAAACCCAAAGACATTGTCTTCAAATCTACAAAGACTATTCATATGTCAGATACCACTTTGACTAATGACTCTGTCTCTGAAGATGTGGCTGAGTTACCACCTTTGCCCAAACTCTATGGAGTTGAACCTAGCAGTTCCTCACGAGCTGCTAAGGGTGAACTTAGAACAAATATTGAGAAACCTCCAGCTAAAGTTTTTCATGTGCCTGCTAAACAATCTGGTAAACAAGTTGCTTTTAAGCCTGTCTCTACTAAAGCTGTGAATAAGGTTGACCCTACCACTGAAGAACGCCTGTTGTCTCTAATGAAAGAAGTAGAACTCTTGAAACAACACATTAAGCCTTCCGCTGAATGCTCTACTTCTCATGAACCTAAGTCTGTCCTAGGTGAACCCAAAGGGGAAAGGTTAATCAAACCTTATTGCAATATATGTAAAAACTCTCAGCACATGACCTTAGATCATGACAGACATATGGCAGCTAAGAGAGCTCAGACACCCTCCAGGGATAGACCACAGGGTTCCAAAATACAACAGGGAAACTACAGACCTTATCCTCCCTGTAAATTCTGTGGATTCACAAACCATCACTCAGACGAGTGTGGTGAGTTCCCTGGATGTGATATCTGTGGAAGTTTTACCCATGAAACAGTGAATTGTCCCTCCCAACGCCAAAATATCTATAGGAACACAAGAGTTGCTAATCAGCAATTCAGGAAACCCACTGGAAAGTGGGTTCACCATAGGAACTAACCTGTTTCTATGTATCTGTGCAGAAATATCTCAAGGAATCGATGTGGTATCTAGACAGTGGCTGGTCTAGACACATGACAGGGATTCAACAATACCTGCACAGATACTCAAAGGAGCCAGGTGCTATAGTGGTGTTTGGAGATAACTCTTCAGGTGACACAGAAGGATATGGCTCAGTGAACTGCATATGTGAATGGTCTTAAACACAATCTTATTAACATCAGCCAATTGTGTGATGCTGACTATTAGGTTTTGTTTACTAAGACTCAGGGAACCATATTCAACAAAAACAATGATGTTGTGCTTATTGCACCTAGAAGGAGAGATGTTTATGTCATCAACATGGCTGTTTGCTCTGAAGACAACTCAAATTGTTTTCTTGCTAAAGCCTCTGAAAGTGTCAATTGGTTGTGGCACAAAAGACTGTCTCATCTCAACTTCAAGAACATCAACAAGATAGCCACATAAAACCTGGTTGTTGGTCTACCTTCAGTGATGTTTTCTAAAGACAAGACTTGTTCTGCCTGTGTCAAAGGAAAGCATCACAGGTCTTCATTCAAGACTAGGCAATCATTCTCTATTGACAAGTGCTTACATCTCCTTCACATGGATTTGTTTGGGCCTGTCAAACCTCAGACCATTAATCACAACAAATACACCTTGGTCATAGTTGATGAATTTTCAAGATACACATGGGTGTTCTTCCTCAGAAGGAAAAGTGATGCAGCTGATACCATCATGTCCTTCATCAGACAGGTTGAAAATATGAATGATGTTAGAGTCAAAGCTCTAAGAAGTGATAATGGTACTGAATTCAAGAATCATCAACTTGAATCTTTTTGTGATGAAAAAGGGATTTCACAGAACTTCTCTTCAGCTGGTACCCCTGAACAAAATGGGGTGTCTGAAAGAAGAAACAAGACCTTGATTGAAGCAGCCAGAACTATGTTAAATGGTGTAGCCTTAGCAAAGCAATTTTGGGGAGAAGCTGTTCACACTGCCTGCTACACACAAAACAGATCAATAATTATCAAAAGACATGGTAAAAATTCCTATGAAGTTTTCAGAAAAACATCTCCAGATGTCAGCTATTTTCATGTGTTTGGATGCCCTGTGTTCATTTACAACTACAGGGATAAACTTGGAAAGTTTGATGAAAAAGTTGATGATGGTTTCTTCTTGGGATACTCTCTAACAGCCAAAGCCTTCAGAGTATTTAACATCAGAAGACAAGAAGTAGAAGAAACCTTTCATGTCAGATTCAATGAAGATGATGAAGTCATACAGAGAACAGGAACAGAGGGTGACGAAATTGATTTTAATGAAAATGTGTCTTTCCCAAGTGATGAATTCTCAGAACCAAGACCTATCAGTCATCACCATCATCACACCAACACTCTTACTCCTTATGTTCCTGCCTTTGACCCTCTGTCTACTCACAACATAGAAGTTCCTACCTCTCAGGAACTTGATGAAGAAGAACCACAGACATCTGGTAGTCCTTCTTCCTCTACTGCTATTGATGACTCACCAATTCTTCAAATCCCTGAAGAATCTCCTGCTGTTAATGAAGTTGTACCACTTTATATGGCTGAAGAAGACTCTGACACTGAAGTAGTCTTTGAAGAAAGCCCTCCTAGTCAGTAGGATGAAACTCAAATTGTACCAGCTGTGCCCACAAGTGTTCCTGTCCTTGAGTCCCCAGCTCCTCAAAATAAGTGGTCAAGAGATCAACACATTCTTCTTGTCAACATCATTGGGGAACCTAATGCAGGGGTTACTACTAGACAGCGAATTCATGAATCAGAGTCTGCCTCAGCCAATGAATGTCTCTTTGCTGAATTTCTCTCACAAATTGAACCTAAGAGAGTAGCTGAGGCTCTGGTAGAAGAAGGATGGGTAGCTGCTATGCAAGAAGAAGTCAAATAGTTCAAAAGGAACAAAGTATGGACACTAGTGTCAGCTCCACCTGGAAAGAATATCACAGGCACTAGATGGATCTATAGAAATAAGATGGATGAAATTGGGAACATCATCAGAAACAAGGCCAGGCTGGTGGCACAGGGTTATACTCAGACTGAAGGAACTGATTATGATGAAACATTTGCTCTTGTTGCAAGACTTGAAGCCATCAGAATCTTCTTGGCTTATGCTGCCTATATGAACTTCACTGTGTATCAGAGGGATGTAAAGAGTGCATTCCTCAATGGTGATTTGGCTAAGGAAGTGTATGTTGAACAACCTGAAGGATTTGAGAACAGCGAGTTTCCCAACCATGTGTACAGACTACACAAAGCCATTTATGGGCTAAAACACGCTCCAAGAGCATGGTATGAAACTCTTTCTAATTTCTTAACTGAAAATAAATTTGTCAGGGGTTCTATTGATAAAACACTCTTTACCTTCAAGGATAAGAGTGATTTCATCATTGTGCAGATTTATGTGGATGATATCATCTTTGGGTCAACACATGTCAATCTTAGTAAATGTTTTGCTAAATTAATGACCAAGAAATATGAGATGAGTATGATGGGTGAATTAACTTACTTTTTGGGTTTTCAAATTAAACAATGTCCTAAGGGAATTTCAATTTGTCAAGAAAAGTATGTTAAGGATTTACTTAAAAAATATGACTTAGCTGATTGTGCATCAGTGAAATGCCCCATGCTTCCACCCAACAACTTGGGTCCTGATGAGTCAGGGGTCTCTGTTAATGAGACTTTATATAGAGGCATGATTGGGTCACTCATGTATCTGACAGCTAGTCGTCCTGATATCCAATTCTCCACATGTCTCTGTGCAAGGTACCAAGCTAACCCAAAAGAATCCCATTTAGTGGCTGTTAATAAAATTTTCAGGTATCTCAAAGGAACAACATCCCTAGGTCTATGGTATCCCAAGGAATCAGGCTTTGATCACAAGGCCTATTTAGATTCAGACTATGCTGGATGTTGTATTGACTGGAAAAGCACTTCAGGCAGCTGTCAAATCCTAGGAGGAAAATTGGTTGGATGGAGTGCTAAGAAGCAAAACTCCGTGGCTCTGTCTTCAGCTGAAGCAGAATATGTCGCTGCAGCCAGCTGTTGTGCTCAGGTGCTCTGGATGAAAAGTCAATTGGCTGACTATGAAATTTTATATGACAAAGTACCAATCTTTTGTGACAACACCAACGCCATTGCCATCTCCAACAACCCTGTTCTTCACTCTCGTACCAAACACATTGATATCAGGTATCATTTTATCAGGGATCATATAATGAAGGGAGATATTGAGCTGCACTTTGTTCCCACAGAGCTGCAACTAGCTGATATTTTCACAAAGCCTTTGGCTGAACCTTCGTTCAACAGGCTAGTTGCTGAGCTAGGGATGCTCAATATCTCAAAGCCTGTGGCTTAATATTAAATGTGTTCATTAAATGATTGATTCTGTATTAAATGTTTTTCACATGAAACTAGGTAGTTACTTTCCATGTAAATGCAAAAAACATTCTCAAATATTTAATCATTTATTTTTCGAATAACGAGGAGACAAATAAGTTTTGAAAGGTCAAGGGACCCACATGAGCAGTCATTTTCTCACTTTGCATTAAATGCGGTTGAATAACTGTTTACTTATTTTGAATATATATATTGTCTCTCCTCACCCACCACTATTCTCATTTCACAAATCTATTTCTCTCTCTAAGTTCTTCTCTCTCTTAAACCATCCTCCATTTTCTTTCACCTTCGACCTTGAATCCATGGCTTTTTCCGTTCCCAAGGCAGCAAATGTTAACTTCGAACTCAACGAAAGCATCCTCGCCTCAACAACTCCATTGGATGGATCAAGGCTCCAATGACACCTACTCAGATCTGGTAAACTTCATGCAAAACTGTGATTTAAGTGAAGCCTTCACCAAATCCCCAACCACCTTCTACCAAGAATACCTTAGGGAATTCTGGTACTCTGCTGAAGTAGTAGATGACACAATAACCTTTAGCCTCTCATGCAATGAACACCCATTTGCTTTCTCCCTTAAAGATTTCTCGAGTGTGGCTGGATTGAAACATGGTGATGAATGCCTTAAGGTTGTTGATAAAAAGGCTGTTAAATATGCCCTGGACACACTCAAACCCTTCCATGATGTAAACCCTGCCCTTACACCCGCTGAGGTCCTCTCGAAATCTCCTCTTAAGATTAAGTACTTTACACCCATGTGGCGTGTCCTCTTCACCCACATTGTTAAATCCCTGGGAGGAATGCAGGGATCCCAAGATCAGATGTCCTTTAACCATCAATCTATAGCTTATGGGCTGATCTGGGGAGCTGATGTTGATGTTGGAAGCATTCTCTTCTCCAACCTTGTTGAACAGCTGAAGGGAAGAAATCAAGTCATGGAAAAGAATATCTGTTATGTTCGCTTCTTGTCGCTGATCTTTGAAAGCCTGTTGGGAGACAACTACCATAACTCTGCGTTGACTGCTCTGGAGCCCTACCGCATCACAGGTGCCATCTATAAAGAAATAGGAGCTGAAGATGTCCCTGTCACCTCTCATATGATGAACATTGCCAACAAACAACCAACAGCTGAGAAGTCCTTGCTCCCTTCTTCTAAGAAGGTGATTACCTCTAGTGTGTCTGGCAAGTCTAAGTCTTTGACCTCTGGGCAGCACACTACGACGTCCAAGGCTTCTTCTGGCCAACAGCCTAAGAAGAAGAAAATCCCATCTTCTTCCCACACCAAATCTGTTGCTAAGGCCAAGGGATAGAAGACTATGAACCAAAACACCTCCTCTGTTCCAGATACTCATGTGGAATCAGATACTTCTGCTGACCAACAACAGGGGTCTAGTGTCTCAAAGTCAGCTGAGACAACAGGAAACCAGCCTAATCCAGCTGATATCTCACAAGTAATCAGTGTACATTTTTAGAGGTTCACAAGAAGCCACTCTCAAATTGTCTGTAGGAGAGAGTGGTGAAGTTAGGGTAATCCTCGACCCATAGAAGTCTGTCTATGCACTTAGAACTCTTTAAGACTTCTGTACACCCTGTCTTTGCACCAGGGAATGATTCATTTGTGTTTATAAAGCACCCCGATGACCCTGCACCCTCTAGACAGTATTCAGGCTAACAACAACCTGGATACACATATGTCTCAACCTTGATCAGCTGTACTTCATACAGCCTCTTGGTTCCCTCAGAAAAAGAATCCCAAAAGTTTTACTTTTAGGGGAGCTGAATCATCATCCTCAGTTCTTCTAGGGACATCGTAATAAGACGGTCTTAACCCTTAACTTTTTCACCTTAAAAGAATCCCAAAGGATTTATCCTTTTCAGGGGGAGCTGAATCATCACCCTCAGCTTTCCTAGGGGCAGCGTAACAGGCGACCTTAACCAACATATGTTTCACTCTTAAAAGAGTCCCAAAGGTTTCTTAACCTTTGGGGGGGGGGGGGGATGAATGATCACCCTCAGCCTTCCTAGGGTCAGCGAATGGCGATCCATAAACAACATATGTTTCACAATCAAAAGAGTCCCAAAGGTTTTAACCTTTTGGGGGGGCTGAATAATCACACTCAGCCTTCCTAGGGGCAGCGAATGGCGATCATTAACCATATGTTTTTCACACTTAAAAGAATCCCAAGGATTTATCCTTTGGAGTGGCTGAGTAATCACCCTCAGCCTCTCTGGGACAGCGAAATGGCGACCATTCCCCTTACTTTTTTCCCTATTACTAATTATAACAATTTGTAGGCTGAAATTGTACAACCAGTCACTGAATCCCAGGTACAACATGTAACACCCCCAATTTCGATCATAACAGCGGAAGGGTCATTGGGTGTTACTATCATGGTTCAATCTCATAATCATAGAAAACGTCTCAAAACGAGTCGTTTGAATAAACATCCATTCAATTCCATTTAATCAAGATAAAATTTCATACATGGTCCCGGATGATTCAAAAGTTTATAAACTATTATAAATGATAAAAGTTATTTGAATGGATATGTTTTAGAAAAGCGGGCCAAAACATTTCAAATATGCAAGCTTCACGAAACCGCCTTCCTCGAGTGCCTTCTAAATGGACCTGAGATAAAACATGCTAAAAAGTCAGCAAAATAAATTGCCGAGTGAATCTATAGAGTTTTAATTTAAATAAAGTGAACACAAGTATGAAAAATAACCTTCCATGGTTAATAATTCACTAAAAGACAATAACGTTGTACGGACAGAATTATCGTTGTTATTTCTATAAGTCTCGTGAAATTGAACGTTAACATATATTATTTCAGCCCAACACACCTAGCCAAGTGCGTATATTTCTCTTATACAATGCATCCGATGTTTCATTACTGGTGCATCACAACACCACGCGATAGCTAGTCGCGACCGGACTGGGCGTCACCCCGATAGATCTATCCATAGTATTAGCGTTCTTTTCGATTAACAATTCACGATTCATGGGTCTTTAAGGCTAAACAAACTTATATAACAACTTTCATCTAAGCATACAATCAAGTTCCTTTGTGTTCAATTTTAAAACAAAGAGGGTTTACCACAACTTCTCGTTGCTCCCATCATTTATAATAAATGCTTTTCCAATAATAAGGGTTTCCACAACTTCTCGTTGTACCCTTAAATTTCAATAATTACTTTTCAAGTAAAATAGGGTTTCCACAACTTCTCGTTGCCCCCTTTTATTTTAGTAAAACAAGCATGTTATCCCCCTCGCGGGTTTTATAAAACAAGTAACCATGTTAAGAGCGAGGCTATAGACTCACCTTAGCCATTAGTGGTAATGAGACGATCGCCGACGATTAGTGATGCCCGTTAAAACACGAAAACCGCAACCTACCAAATAAGGCGCGTTCGTAAATAATCGACTTAAGTATAAATCATACTTAAATAATATAAAAATCAAAATTACAAAACCAAGACAAATCCCGAAAAATTTAACGATACAAGTGTTATTCTATACCCTTTTATTCAACACTTAACCATTTAAAAACTTGCACTCTACATTGACCCGTCATGAGACGCCAAGTCAACGCAAGTCAACTTATCATTTTACTTCCCTCGGACCAGTAGCTAAGTCATTTATATAATGACTTAACACTTGAGTAAGTCACCATGTCCAATAGTGAATACTCAACTCACGCCACACAAGTATTGAACTACGTGTCCAAAATACCACTCAGCATGTACACTCCAAATGTACACACCAATCTACCCTATCTACACTTGTCCGATTTCGACGAAACTTGGTGACAAACTCACACGTAATATGAATAAGACTCAGTAAAAGTTTCATTCAAAAATATTACTTCTAAGACCTTCTGCCCGACACATCTTCGTGTTATAAAAACCGGACAGTTTTACGTCTTTTACTTGTAAAACCATTTCGACTTATCTAAACAATTCCGTTTATAAAACCGACACTCGGGTTTGAAAATAGACTCATGACCTGAGGTTTAGCAACTTACATCAGTCCTTGAACATTTTTAAAACTCATTCTATAGTCCCCGAGATTCGATCCAAATATCGACAACAATTTTCGGATTGTGCCGATACCCGTCTCCCGGTACACGAATACTAAAAGTAGCATAACTTTTCGCTCGAAATGAGTTAGAAGCTCATTCAAGCGGCAAATCGAAGCTAAAAGAATCCTCTACAAGCCTATCCTATTAGTTTCATCATTTTCAAACAGTAAGATTTTCAAAAATTACGTTTTACCTACTGGTCTAAAATAACTTCTTAAAAATCATACTAAAACAATTTTTCAACCCATTCCAACAATTTGTATAGTCCTAATATGACCCTAATATCATACTAACACAACTAATTAACCCATAACATCCTCAAATTTAATCAAACAAAAATAAAATATATAAAAATCTTACATGCAACATAAACCCACTATGAATATTATATTATTAACACCATGCATAAACATAAAAATGGATCAAAATGATGTTCATCATCAAAAATTGAAAGTAAAAATTTAGTGAATGCATGTTGAAGAAAATTATACCAATAGATAGCTCTTGAAATTTCCAAGATGGGTCTTGTTTTAGTTTTTGAAGATTCAAGCTAGAAAATCAAAAAATTTGATGGATGTGGCTATGGGGGTGGACGGCATTCTTGAGGGAGAGAGGGAGAGATTATTTTTTTTTTGTAAAAATGAATTTTAAAATGAAACTAGTTAGTGGGTTTTCTTTAAATAGTGGGGTGAGGGTACTTTTTGTCAAAAGTGCATTCTTTTGGTCCAAAAGTGTAAGTAATTAGTTTTCAAGGTAGAAAATGTAAATTGTATATTTTAAAAATATTTACGGGGCTCGGGTTTCGTAAAAATACTTTTTAAAAGTTAAAACGCTTCAAGAATAAATTAATATAACTTCGACACGACTTAAAACGTAATTAAATCGAAAACGTCGAAAATATTAAATATCGAGACAATCGATAATAAAACGTAAATTTTTGGGCATCCGTCGGTATCGCGATCATTCGTAGTTCTCGTCATTCGTTAAAACGAAAAATACGAGAAATAAAAATAAATATAATAAAATCATTCATATGATAAATTTGAGAATATATTATCGATACTTAATGTTTTTCTTGTCGGTCTTCATCGAAACGACATTCTTATGTTAAGTTCCAAGCCATAACCTTCTCGGTCAATCGATAATTTAAAATTCTCATTAAAGTAAACATATAATACGTAATAGTCGAGATTAAAATAACGACCCGAAATTGACGGGTTGTCACATCATCCCCACCAAATTGGGATCTTCGTCCCGAAGATCAACTTGCGTTCTTCCTCGATCGCTTGTTGAAATCAGAGAGTTAAACGTATTTTGGTCCTCGTCTAGAGTTCCATCACACATGACAATAAAAATTTGACTTCGTTTCTGTTGCCTAACTTCCTTATCGATAATATCTACAAGTACTTTGATGAAATGCAACTTACTGTCGATTCATACTTCATCAAGAGAGATAATAAGATCTTCGTCGAGAAGAAATTTCTTTAAGTTCGACATATGAAAAGTATCGTGAATTCCTTGCGGCTTTCGAGGTAATTTAAGTTTTCATGCCATCGGACCTTCCATCGATATCATCTCGAATGGTCCAAACTAACGGGGACTTAACTTCCCACGTTTTCCAAAATACATAACACCTTCTCATGGTGATAGCTTGGCATAACTTTTCCCTAGAAAGCGACGTCCCGGCGCTTAATTCGCATACGATAGTCTCCAGTGTAACAGTGAAGAGTGAAAAACAGGAAAGTCATCGTCTAGGTTCCAAAGAAAGTCAAAAGATATTATATGGTACATGTTCTCCATGATCGGACGTCATTGGACAATGCCGCCTCAAGTTCTCACAACTTACGATCACTCAGCTCGATCACATACCACATAAGTACCTAAAAACAAAGGTCAAACATAAACATCAAATGTAAATCTCCGTCGTTGATCATCGATAAAACCTTGGACTAGCCCTTGATAATACAACTCGATCTCTAAAGTCTTTCCACTTGCAGTGTCGGCAACAACATACTCTTCGAAGTGAAAACGAATTTGTTAATTCCAGTCATTAAGAAATTCGGTCCATTGGCTAGAATTCACAACACATCGGGCATACCATTAAGTTCTACTCCAGTGTTCAACGTACAAAAGCGTCCCACTAATTTTTGCTTCAGCGTTCATCGTACAAAGGCGTCCCAATAATTTCGACTTTAGTGCTCAAGGTGCTGCATCATATTCCTCGTTTTTAGTTCGTCATACTAGCCCCAAGAGTTTCGTCATCAAGAAAAGTCTTCGGTGACCCTTCGATAGTAGCAAGTAAAATTACAAAATCTTCACATCCACGATAAGTTGTCGTTGATAACTTGATCCTCAGTCAATCCGCAAGTACACACATAAATCATGGTGACGCTTAAGCGAGTCGCTTATTCTCGGAACGGTCAACGGTTCTTAACAATCTGTTTATAAAGCTCGCGATCATCGAGACACATTAGAAATGGTCCATCAAATCAAATCATAACTCGAGAGAAGTACAACGGGTTATTCGTACATAGATGATAATCGACGATCATCATAATGACGACAACATCGAACGATTCTTACCAACGAAATACGAGTCGAAGGAAGACGTACGCACACCAAAAATCCACAAATCGAGCCAGACATACTTGGGCCCACTCATTTATAACTCCTTGTCTACATCAAAAGGCGTCCCTCTCCATGTATACAAGAGTTTATAAATTTACGGTTCGGGAACTTATAACTTTCTTGTTCAAATGAAAAGGCGTCCCAATCCATTTCAACAAGACGATTATAAGTCATCCTACTCAAGTATTACTATCTCTCAACACGATATCACATCAAAATACCATAGTAAATATAAGGTGTCAAATAAACTTACATCATGATTTCCGTATTCAAATGTCCCATTCCATTTGAATAAGGAGATCACAACGATCTAAGGTCCAGTCGTTTAAAATTTTCTTATTCAAATGTCCTAATCCATTTAAGTAAGACAACATTAAACGACTCTTAGTTGGGTGAGTTAAAATCTATATATCTAAATGTCCCATTCCATTTAGATACACAATATTAAGTCACTCAACCGAATGGCTACTACGAGCATATTATTGTTGTACCCAAACTATATATATTTGATTAGGATATATATATCTTAAGTCCAACATTGGCATCCTCCTTTTCGCCAATAAAACGTGGTCATATAAACTCAAATCACACGTCGCATTACATAGAAGATGTCGCCTCAGATAAATGATTCTTCAAAATCATAAGTAGTAACGAAAACACGAACATCGCATTTATTAATTACGTTTCGAAAGGAGATGTCCAAAAATGGCACACCACGATACGATGATAACAATCGAATTTAAACAAGTCGATATGCGATAGGTTACAAAACCATGACAATCTGCGTCATAATAATACCTCGTATTAATATAAAACTATCATTTATAAAAAAAATGAAAACATACCTTGTAATTCACAAGTACAAATAATCGATAAAGATTACAGCAACATATATAATGACATATATATATAAATACTATCATTCTCGTCCATTGGCAACTCGGAGGTTTCGCTTGCAACAGTTATAGTTAAAAGATTTCAAAAATTCATTTTTGGAAAATCCTTTCGTTCTCTATAACTTGAGCTCTGATACCAATCTGTAACACCCCCAATTTCGATCATAACAGCGGAAGGGTCATTGGGTGTTACTATCATGGTTCAATCTCATAATCATAGAAAACGTCTCAAAACGAGTCGTTTGAATAAACATCCATTCAATTCCATTTAATCAAGATAAAATTTCATACATGGTCCCGGATGATTCAAAAGTTTATAAACTATTATAAATGATAAAAGTTATTTGAATGGATATGTTTTAGAAAAGCGGGCCAAAACATTTCAAATATGCAAGCTTCACGAAACCGCCTTCCTCGAGTGCCTTCTAAATGGACCTGAGATAAAACATGCTAAAAAGTCAGCAAAATAAATTGCCGAGTGAATCTATAGAGTTTTAATTTAAATAAAGTGAACACAAGTATGAAAAATAACCTTCCATGGTTAATAATTCACTAAAAGACAATAACGTTGTACGGACAGAATTATCGTTGTTATTTCTATAAGTCTCGTGAAATTGAACGTTAACATATATTATTTCAGCCCAACACACCTAGCCAAGTGCGTATATTTCTCTTATACAATGCATCCGATGTTTCATTACTGGTGCATCACAACACCACGCGATAGCTAGTCGCGACCGGACTGGGCGTCACCCCGATAGATCTATCCATAGTATTAGCGTTCTTTTCGATTAACAATTCACGATTCATGGGTCTTTAAGGCTAAACAAACTTATATAACAACTTTCATCTAAGCATACAATCAAGTTCCTTTGTGTTCAATTTTAAAACAAAGAGGGTTTACCACAACTTCTCGTTGCTCCCATCATTTATAATAAATGCTTTTCCAATAATAAGGGTTTCCACAACTTCTCGTTGTACCCTTAAATTTCAATAATTACTTTTCAAGTAAAATAGGGTTTCCACAACTTCTCGTTGCCCCCTTTTATTTTAGTAAAACAAGCATGTTATCCCCCTCGCGGGTTTTATAAAACAAGTAACCATGTTAAGAGCGAGGCTATAGACTCACCTTAGCCATTAGTGGTAATGAGACGATCGCCGACGATTAGTGATGCCCGTTAAAACACGAAAACCGCAACCTACCAAATAAGGCGCGTTCGTAAATAATCGACTTAAGTATAAATCATACTTAAATAATATAAAAATCAAAATTACAAAACCAAGACAAATCCCGAAAAATTTAACGATACAAGTGTTATTCTATACCCTTTTATTCAACACTTAACCATTTAAAAACTTGCACTCTACATTGACCCGTCATGAGACGCCAAGTCAACGCAAGTCAACTTATCATTTTACTTCCCTCGGACCAGTAGCTAAGTCATTTATATAATGACTTAACACTTGAGTAAGTCACCATGTCCAATAGTGAATACTCAACTCACGCCACACAAGTATTGAACTA
Source organism: Glebionis coronaria (assembly GCA_025667525.1). NCBI lineage: Eukaryota > Viridiplantae > Streptophyta > Magnoliopsida > Asterales > Asteraceae > Glebionis > Glebionis coronaria. The sequence continues at coordinate 86,939 of JANFOE010000195.1, forward strand.
CGTGTCCAAAATACCACTCAGCATGTACACTCCAAATGTACACACCAATCTACCCTATCTACACTTGTCCGATTTCGACGAAACTTGGTGACAAACTCACACGTAATATGAATAAGACTCAGTAAAAGTTTCATTCAAAAATATTACTTCTAAGACCTTCTGCCCGACACATCTTCGTGTTATAAAAACCGGACAGTTTTACGTCTTTTACTTGTAAAACCATTTCGACTTATCTAAACAATTCCGTTTATAAAACCGACACTCGGGTTTGAAAATAGACTCATGACCTGAGGTTTAGCAACTTACATCAGTCCTTGAACATTTTTAAAACTCATTCTATAGTCCCCGAGATTCGATCCAAATATCGACAACAATTTTCGGATTGTGCCGATACCCGTCTCCCGGTACACGAATACTAAAAGTAGCATAACTTTTCGCTCGAAATGAGTTAGAAGCTCATTCAAGCGGCAAATCGAAGCTAAAAGAATCCTCTACAAGCCTATCCTATTAGTTTCATCATTTTCAAACAGTAAGATTTTCAAAAATTACGTTTTACCTACTGGTCTAAAATAACTTCTTAAAAATCATACTAAAACAATTTTTCAACCCATTCCAACAATTTGTATAGTCCTAATATGACCCTAATATCATACTAACACAACTAATTAACCCATAACATCCTCAAATTTAATCAAACAAAAATAAAATATATAAAAATCTTACATGCAACATAAACCCACTATGAATATTATATTATTAACACCATGCATAAACATAAAAATGGATCAAAATGATGTTCATCATCAAAAATTGAAAGTAAAAATTTAGTGAATGCATGTTGAAGAAAATTATACCAATAGATAGCTCTTGAAATTTCCAAGATGGGTCTTGTTTTAGTTTTTGAAGATTCAAGCTAGAAAATCAAAAAATTTGATGGATGTGGCTATGGGGGTGGACGGCATTCTTGAGGGAGAGAGGGAGAGATTATTTTTTTTTTGTAAAAATGAATTTTAAAATGAAACTAGTTAGTGGGTTTTCTTTAAATAGTGGGGTGAGGGTACTTTTTGTCAAAAGTGCATTCTTTTGGTCCAAAAGTGTAAGTAATTAGTTTTCAAGGTAGAAAATGTAAATTGTATATTTTAAAAATATTTACGGGGCTCGGGTTTCGTAAAAATACTTTTTAAAAGTTAAAACGCTTCAAGAATAAATTAATATAACTTCGACACGACTTAAAACGTAATTAAATCGAAAACGTCGAAAATATTAAATATCGAGACAATCGATAATAAAACGTAAATTTTTGGGCATCCGTCGGTATCGCGATCATTCGTAGTTCTCGTCATTCGTTAAAACGAAAAATACGAGAAATAAAAATAAATATAATAAAATCATTCATATGATAAATTTGAGAATATATTATCGATACTTAATGTTTTTCTTGTCGGTCTTCATCGAAACGACATTCTTATGTTAAGTTCCAAGCCATAACCTTCTCGGTCAATCGATAATTTAAAATTCTCATTAAAGTAAACATATAATACGTAATAGTCGAGATTAAAATAACGACCCGAAATTGACGGGTTGTCACACAACAAGAGAAAGAGGCTGATACAATTATTCAAGACCAACCTAATGACAATGAGCCTCTACTGAATATTGAAGAAGAAATGCTGTCATTAGTGGATGATGTATCTGATCTTGAGTCAATGCCTGAAGATGAAATCCCTGAGGGGATGTTTGAGGAGGAGGATGAAGAAGATGAGGAAGATCAACAATCTGTCTCTCCTCCTAAGGAAATAGCTGTGTCCACCCCAGCTGGAAATAATACTCCTCCTCCCAAGGACGCTGTTGTTACTCCAACCTCTACTACCTCTACAAAAACAATCTTCCAACACCCAACCTATGATCCAACAGCTGAGTTTCTAATGTTTGATCATCCTACCCAAACCAACTTTGATCTTTTACCAAGGGGGGATGATTATGCTCAACAAAGCCTCAACATACATAATCTTCAGCCTGTTCATCATCAATCTGACATTGAACGCTTATCAAGGAAGCTGGATGTGATCAAGTCTGAAATGCATAACTTCACTGCCACATTTCCAGGGATCATACAAAAGGTTGTTGCTGAGGCGGTTACTGAACCCATCAAGGATGGTGCACGAAAAGGTGTAGCACAAGGACTTAGTCACCTATCCACAAGAATGAAGGATGTAATTGACTCAGAGGTCCCTGCCTTATTCCATGAACATGAGCTAACTATGCACAGACAATTTGAAGTTATTCGCAACAGGCAATACCGTCATGCAAACTTCATTGTTAATCGAGTTCAGGCCAATACTAATGGAAACAACAACCTTTTGCTGAAGATTGCCAGGGCTTCAAGGAAAAGGCAACGTGCTATGGCTGCCTCTGTTGAACAGATTGCAAGGCATTTTCAAACACGTTCATCCAAACGTCTGCGTAAAAAGGATGAACGTGAGGGGGAGAAGGAAAAAACACTTAACCTTGAATCTGCTAAACAAGGCTCATCATCAGCTGGCAACACCATTTTCCCTGTCCCCCTACAAGTCATCACACCTATTAACATATCTGATGATGAGGATAACACTCAGGGGGAGCAGCAGAATCAAGATGGAATTGATTCATCAAAGTCCCTGACATTGGTTAACACCAGCGAGTCTGGGGATGATGGTGAACCAGCTGCCAAGAAGCTAAAGTTCACTGTTAGCTCCCTTCCCAAAGCAATACAAACTCAGGCTCAAACAGCATTTATCAGAAGAGCTGAAGTTTTGAAAAACATGAGTGTGGAATCCTCTGTCTCGAAGAAAGGAAAGGAGATAGTTTTGGTTGACACAGACACCAAACTAAAGAAGATAGCTGCGATGCTAGAGACAGGAGGATCCACCACAGACCTTTCCCTATTTTCAACCTTTACACCTTCCAATGAGATTCCTTTAACTCCTGAAGAAATAGAGAAACAGGCTGAGGAATTCAAGAGATTAAATGAACTCAAGACAGCCAAAGAATTAAATGAAGCTACTCTAAGGAAGATGACTCCACCAGAAAGAGAAAAGCAAAAACAAAGGTTGAGGGAAATGGAAGTTAAACGCGCTAAGGCACTAAGAAAAGTCAAAGCTGATTATGATGCTTGTGTTAACAACAGGTATGCACCTGGCAAGATAACCAAGTTCAAATACACCATTCACAAATCCACCAACACCCCACAGATGATCTTGTGGAGAGATAACCAACAGGGAAACATGAATGTGTTTGACAACTTCAGGCTAAAGACACTTAGGTTATCTGAATGGTTCGAACTTGAAGCATTAGCTGCCAAAAGAACTAGACAGGCTAATTTTCTTCTACTTAATACTATTAAGGCCAAGTTTACCTGGATCAAAGATACGGTTGCCAAACTCAAGATAGATCCCCCACCACAACTTTTTGAACAAGAACCCCCAAAGACTGGTAACAAAAGAAGAAGAGTTTCTCAACTTGTTAAGGAAACTTTTGTCACAGATGATGTTCAAGTGGATGGTATGCACAGGGATTTGATCCTACCAAATGGTATAGTTGGCCCTGTTGATGGTCAGACATACACAGAGCCTGAAAGAGGAATGGCATTCATGAACAGAGCTTGCCAATATGCATTTCAAAGAGAAGATGAGCTGTGCTTAGCATCAACAATTCAGCTGCTTTGTGACAAGAAGTCACTCAAGATCAACACAGAGTATTCCAAAAGGTTTGCAAAAACTTTGCAAGAAGAGTTGGATAACAGATTAGACTTAGCTGAAGCTGAAGAAAAGATTAAAAATGATGACTATTGAAGAAATTCACAGCCCAATTTTACCTTCACATTTTATTTCACTTTTGTAATGTACTTGTAATTTCCTTTAAGTATTAATAAAATCATGAGGTATGTTTGGTTAGATCTGTTATGAGTAAGAAGAAGCTGTTAACTCACTTACCTTAACTTACATAGATCTAGCAATATTTATGTTTAAATAGGGGGAGATTGGTGGGAATCTAAACTTGTTAGATTCCCTGATCATAGATTTAAACATAATTAAGTTGTTAGATAGTCCTTTGCCTGTGCCTAGGAGGCAGGCAAGTATCGCAAGACTTACAGAGATCCAAGTCTCTGTGAGCAACCTCAGAAGAGTCCATGTCAGAGACATTGTCAAGGAAGTCAAAGATTACTTGAAGACATACTCATTGGTTGTGATGGATAACAACCAAGATGTATCAGGGACTATGAGGGGTTGAGGGTTAATAGGGGTGGCAATACCCTGTTAACACTCAGCACACTTTGGACATGCCATTTGTGTGTTCGAGACTTTGAAGAAAAAGGAAACTGTTTCGACAACTGTTTCCTTAAAGCATAATGGCAGACCACCAAGAATAGAAGAGCATCATGTGACTGATGTCTGAAAAGTTAAGGTCTTGTATAGTCACCATCAAGTACTATTTAGGTCAACCTCGTATCACTATAAATAGGATGTGTATCCATGCATTAATGTTTAACACTTTGAGTATATTCATAACATTATTGCTTAGAACTTATAGAATCAAACAACTGCGACTGTATTCATAAGTTAGGGTTTATAGTTGTTCAAAGTGTGCACAACACATTGTCATCAAACGGTGTTATCCATAACACTTGTAATTCTTTATTATACAATAATAAGATTACGTTTGAAAAGTAATACCTTGTGTTGATTAGTTAAGTTTAGGGTTTCTAGCATTGATTAGGGACTTACAAATCCATCTTGGCCTTTATTAAAGAGATAGAAAATTACAAAATTTTTAAGGAAGAAAACAAGTAAAGAAATCAAAGACTTACCTTAGGGTTTTGGAATGTCATGAATGTTTATCACCCTCAAGTTTCACGTTCCCCATACCAAGCTTAAAAACGGGATCATTGTTATTACTGTATAAGTTAGCAAACTATCACAAACTCATGTGGGCTAATTATTTACTTAGACCCCCTTATTCCTAGGTGTATCTCTTATATTTTATTGTTGTCTTGAATGATCACGAGGATGCATTTTTGACTTATTTTGATAGTTATTTGGGCTGAAAATAAAGTAGGACAATTTAATCAATAGTTAGCTAAAGGACAAAATCTTTTAAAACTGCTTCTCGGGACCCCATAAAGTTCATATCTTGGCATAACTCGCTTCACGATTTGAGACCTTTCTCGGACCGATATTTGGCAGCGACTTCATACTTAGAATCTTGAGAGGCGTTCTTGAAATTATGGTCTTCTCTTCAATAGGAATTTCTTCACTTGAAGTTTTGAGAGATTCTTCATACTTGGACCACGACTTCTTCATTTTTCTCCAATCTTTATTTGGGGATTTTGATATACAACGATCCGCCTCCTTTTAGGACTTGTATCTATTTATCCTCATACCTTGTTAGGGCCTTTTTGGATAGACTTCTCCATGATCTTTACGGGAGTATTTGCTTTTCGTCGTGTGTCTCGATCCTTCATATTGATTTTTGATAAATGATTCTTCACATCACTTGGGATCTTTAGCAACAAAATGTAGCCCTCATGCCTTGTTAGGGCCTTTTCAGACTCGCCAATCTTCGCATCCCGCTTCAATAAGTTATGCCTTGGCTATGAAATCTAATTAATACTGAGCAACTTTTAAACGATCTTGGGCTAGAAGCTAAGTAACTTTTCAAATCGTACAACCTTACTTATTGCAATTATATTTATTAACAAGCGATGGGAGAAAAATCTCATAATTAACTCACATAAATTCATGAAAGAGTACCAAACTTATAATTGACTCTATCATCTCTCATTCTCCATAATTTAAAATCTCAAGGAATGAGACTCGTGGATGCTTAGCCTATTAAATCGAAGTTTTGGGTTTTCAAGTCATCTATAGGATCTTGCAAATTCTTAGACTTTTTAAAGTTTAGAATTCGCATTTTAAAGTTCCCTTGATAAACGACTTTCTAGGATCAATTATAGGAACTTACGAAAAGTTCTTGTTCTTAACCCGTAAGAGTTAAGACTTTCGCGTTTTAAAGTTCCCTATATAAAAGCCTAGCAAAACTTGACTTAAACATGTTAAGGATACTAGCTAGAGTAAACTTGGATAAGTAAACTCGGGTTGAGTCAAAAGATTCACAACGTTTGAAAAATTAAAACCACTTTATTAAAATTAATTCTAGCAACGAAATAAAATAACTATAACAAAGGAAAAACTACAAGGCCAAAATAGATAAAAATTTTTGAAAAATGTCAAAAAATCAATTTTTCGGTTAAAATGAGGACATATACAAGGAAAAGCCCACTTAACTTCGATAGAAGTCCCCCCCTACACTTAATATAAACATTGTCCTCAATGTTTAAGCATGTGGGAGTAACCTCCCCCTACACTTAGGACATTGTGCACTTTGTTTAAATCTTGCTAAGGAAGAGACAACTAAAGTGATTCCTATTTTAATATTGAAGAATATAAAATAGAGAATCCAAAGAGTTTAGGATAGAACCGGCAAGACGGGTGCACGGGATCACGGTTCGTCAAAATTCATCAAGAATGTATCTTTGAAAGCTCGAATCCCTGCACATGATAAGAAAGAAAACAACAAACACATACTAGGGTCTCCCCCTAGACTTATTATAAAAAAACAGATAAAAAGGATAGATACTGCGGGTTGCCTCCCGAGAAGCGCTTGTTTTTGTCAACTGATTGTGTTAAAATTACGACCTTTAGGAAAGGGTGCGTAAAAGCGGTAAGTATTAAGTGATGATTTAGGAAAATCAAGCACTAATGACCCAAAGGTGAAAATTCGTTTCCCAAGGAGGTATATGTGTGTGACTAAGATGTAAATGATTTGAGATTAATATTGGTTTAGAAAGGGGATGAGAAAAGAGGATGACGAAGACGTGAAATTAATACTACGACGACAAAACGTAAAACCGTAAAAACTATAAAAATAAAAATTAATTCTAAAAATTACCAAAAATTTACCAAAATCAAAATAAATAAACTAAGAGTTTACCAATGATCAAAACTTTTTCAAACCTTTTAAATAATTAAATATTCAATTTTTAAATGCTAATTAAAGCCCTAAAAATCAAATAAACTATCAAAAAGCCCAAATAAAGATTTTTCAATTGGTAAACCTCTAAAATGACCTAAAAAGATTAAAAACTATTTTTAGAAATTATTAAACTATTAAAAACTATTTAAAATGATTTAAAAACTATTAAAACTTAAAATAATTATAAAAATTAATCTAAAGATGATAAAATTATTCTAAAAGTTGCAAAATTCCTATATTAATGTATTTAAGCTAAGAAAAATGTAAAAAGTTGAAAAATGTGAAATTTGAAAAATAAAAATAAAATAATATTAAAATAATAATAAAAATCCAAAAATTATAAAAATTCTAAAAACTTGCAAACTAGTTTATTTTAACCTAAATAATCAGAAAATGAAAGTGAAATGACCAGAATATCCCTATTGGGCCCTCAAATGGGCCAAAACCAAATTCAGTCCACTTAAATGGGCTTTTTAGCCCAAAAAGTCAAACCTGGCCCAATTGACTTGGAAAAGCCCAATCTGACTCAAAATTTGATTCTAAACACAAAACTCTAAAGACCCAAAAGCTGAAAGTGAGCTTATCACAACTTATTATGCAAACAGCTTATCCTTATTGGGCTTTTTAGCCCATTAAGCAATAAGCTAATGCCATAAGCTCTAATTTGACACACAACCTTCTTTTGGGATGCTTAAGAGATCTGTAAAAAGAAATTTTGAAAAAGCACACTTAATAAGCCAGAAATAAGCAAATTAATATTTCATTAAAAGACAAAATAGTCGTTTTTGAGAAATAAGGCACCTCAGGACTTGATTCAACTTGCAAAATGTCACAAATGAAATCAATAAGCCAAAACAATCAACAAAATTCCAATAAGCAAAACCAATAAGCCAGAATAAGCCAATAAGCACTTATGAAAAAGTCAATTAAGTTGGTTTTCTAGTCAAACCTTAAAGTCAACCCACCAAATGCTCCAATATGAACAAATAGGTCAAATAATGAGCACCTATTACAGAATCTAAGTTGTTGCTGGTTAAAATAAGCTATTATAGCTTATTGATAAGCTGAAACCCAATTAACACTAGCAGTGGCAACTTTCAGTAGGAACTGGTTCCCACTGCTTTGACTATTTGACCAAGCTATTTAGAGAGATTTAGTTGGATTCAATTGGAAACAAGGGTACCCTTGTGATCAGTGAATCACAGGGAGTCAATATCAACAAGAAAATCATAATTTGGTTCACACAATAAGCCATAATCAATCAAACAGTCACCAGATATTGCCCAGACATGGAAAATAAGCAGTTATGCAAAAATAAGCAGATTAAGCCTGAATAAGCCAACCAAAATCAGCAGGATGCATACACAAGCTATATAAACTATGAATAAGTACAAATAAACTTATATGAAACACTGAAGCAAAGTAAATAACAAGATCAAAGCAGATAAAGTTACTGATGAACAAAGTGCATATGCAGAAACCTTTTGCTGATCTAATTGACCACAGATCCAAATTCAAGCACTCAAATCTCTTTCCCTGGTGTAGTTAATCTAGATTTAACACTTGTTAACCCTAGTCTATGATTAGATCTAGGTGTCCTCAAAATCCTAGCCAATTTTACCAAGTAAACAAGATTTTATACCCTTTTTATGAATCAAGGTGTTTCAAACCACAAAATATGCAGCAATATGACCAAGTATATCAGATAAGCGTGTACTAATAACCACAAGCACAAAACTAACACTTAACAAACCACAAATCCAACTAATGCAGTTAACCCAAACACCCCTTAAAAACCTGTTTTCACAAATTTTCAAAGGATTATCCAGTTCTAACCCACAAATCAAACCACAAACACTTCAATAACATCAAACAACACCAGATTAACAATAATCAACCACAAAATCACAGATTCACCAATAATCATGCAATAATCACAAAATTCAGAAAAATAAGAGAGAAAATGAAAAGGGAAGAAGGTGAAAACCTCCAAGACCTACATCCAGGCCCTGGATTGTTTGAGCTTAGGTACTAGCAAAACAAGTACCAGCTTCCAATGCTGCTAAGATGAACAAACCAACAAGTGAGATCAAAATAAACAATACTTTCTGATTTTTGAAGCACAAGCTTTATCACTTAAAACCTTGCCTCAAAAACCTTCAAACAAGATTATGGAACTCAGATTTAGGCTATTCTAACACCAACTTTTAACAAATATCAAAGAGATTTAACAAAATTCAGAAAATCAACTTTTATTAATTTTAAAAGGAATTACAAAGATTGATAACCTAAAACTGGAACAAATATCTCTCATAGGTTGAGGAGTCTATTTATAGGCAAATGCCAAGCTTAGCACTATTCACAAACCCTAGAAGTGAATTTCCTATTCTATCCTTGAGCCTTCTAGACGTTTTCTTAGTGTGAGCTGTCCAAAGTGATCCTGGATGTTTATTTTAGCTTTGGAATGAAGCAAGGACTCTCAGCTGTTGATTTGGCCACGTTAGATAACTTAGAGGGCAAGTAGTCATGTGATTGGTTGAATGGGAATTAGGTGGGGTCCATAGTGAGTGGGATTAAGGGTTTTAAGGTTGGGATGTGTTTTTGCACATGTGAATCAAGTGTGTGCAAAGGTAATTGAAAATTACCCCTTGTTTAAGTGGTGAAAAAAGTGAATAGTGGTGATTTTGATCCGAAATTGGGGGAAGTAAAGTTGTTTGGCGCAATTTCGTTTCAAATGTTTCATTGTGGCAACTTTAACCCTTGTTCTTTGGCAAAACTTGTAAAACGTGTTTATTTAGCAAAAAAAACTCATTCCCTTTGTTAATAACTTTCATAACTTAACACTTTTGGCACCAAACTTTAGAAAAAAGGGTTATAAGGGTTGCTTTTGCCATTTTTGGATAATTCAAGGACTGATCTTGGACATTTTTGATCTTCAAAGTTCTTCAATATAACTTTGACTTCATGAGGGACCATAATTGGCAATTTAGAATTGTTGAGGGACTAAACTTGCCATTTCTTCAAAGTTGAAGGACCTTTTGTGAAATTTTGACAAACTTAAGGGACCAAACTTGTAATTATAATTTCACAAGGGTTTTAAGTGTCATTTCTTCATTCATTGAGGATCAATTTTTCATGTCTTCAAGTCTTCAAGGGTAAATGTTGGATAAATCATGATCTAGGGCCCGGTTCTTTGTACGGCTTGTTTCTCGTGTCCGTTTTTCCTTGTTTCTTGTGATCTTTTGTCTTTTTCACGATATCCATACCTAAAATACACAAGTAAACAAACACAAGCATATATATGGTATTTTATGACATTTTTATGCATTTAAAGCCCGAAAAGAACGATGAGATCATGTATAAATGCCATCTCATCACTCCCTCATACTAAGCCATTGCCGTGCCCTCACGCAATGCTAGAATAAAGTATCTAAGCATCACCAAAGTTCAATTTTTTTAACCTTTATTGAAAAGTAAAAGTCTTGCAACATACTACGAAGATGTGTAAAGACATAATGTATGATTTTCATCACGAAAGTGACTTTTAGGGTCAAAGAATAGAAACAAGTAAATGTCCCTTAGAGTAAACTTCGTCATCCTTGATTGTCATACATTCCATGCTAAGTGCAAAAATGAGATCATTGTTGGTACAAGTCACAATTCTAACACTACTCATACGTCCAAATTGTGTAATACTTTTTCTCCCCGCAATCCTAGTTATTATAAAAGGAAAATGGGTTACTAGCATTTTTTAACTATTTGTCATGGATCACAAGTGATTCTTATTGACTTATTTGAGTAGTTATTAGTCCGAAATCAAAGTAGCACGATTTAATCGATAGTTAGCCGAAGGACAAAATCTTTTAAAACGACTTCTCGTGTATCTCCTTAAGTTCATATCTTGGCATAACTCGTTTCACAATTTGAGACCTTTCTCGGACCGATATTTGGCATGTACTTCATACTTAAAATCTTGGGAATACGTTCTTGAAGTTATGGTCTTTTCTTCATATATTTGGAATTTCTTCACTTGACGTTTTTGAGAGATTCTTCATATTTGGACCACGACTTCATCATTTTTCTTCAATCTATATTTTGGACTTTGATATACAACGATCCGCATCCTTTTCGGACTTGGATATATTTATCCTCATACCTTGTAAGGGTCTTTTCGGATAGACTTTCTCTATGATCTTTATGGGAGTAATTGCTTTTCGTAGTGTGTCTCGATCCTTCATATTGATTTAGGAATAATGATACTTCAAATCATCTTGGATCTTTAGCAAAAATAGAGCTCCTCATGCCTTGTTAGGGCCTTTTTGGATGATCGCCAATCTTCGCGTCCCGCTTCAATAAGTTATGCCTTGGCTATGAACTCTATTCAACCCCGAGCAACTTTTAAACGATCTTGCGCTAGAGGCTAAGTAACCTTTCAAATCGTACGACCTTACTTATTGCAATTATTATTATTCCTAATGCATTGATCTTATGGGAAGAAAAAGCCACAATTAAAAACATATGAGTTTTTAAAAGAACATTTTCATGTTCTACGTTTAGCATGATCACTTGTCTAACTCTATCATCTTTCGTTCTTCAGTATATAAAGACCTCTAATTAAAGAGACTCGTGAATACTTAGCCATGCAAGTCAAAATTAAGCCAAATTTGGATTAGCATTCATTAAGACTATATCAAATCAAAGTTTTGGGTTTTCAAGCCACCTATAGGATCTTGCACTTTCTTGGACTTTTTTAAGCTTAGAGAATGCATTTTATAGTTCCCTTGATAAGTGACTTTCTAGGATTAATTATAGGAACTTGCGAAAAGTTCTTGTTCTTAACCCGAATGAGCTAAGACTTTCGTGTTTTAAAGCTCCCTATATAAAAGTCTAGCAAAACTTGAATTGAGCGGGTTAAGGAATGTAAATGGCTCCAAATGCCCATCAAGTCAAAAATTAGCTCTTATTCTACCCATCAGAAAATATACATTCGTGTCTCAAAAACACTTATGAAAACTAAAAAATTTTAAAATTTGGCCATTTTTAGCCTTATTAGCAACAAAGCAAAACATTGAAAGTTGGAAAGCGAGAGGGCGTAGCAAAGCAAGTACCTATTCACCCGCCCATACTAAAAGTAAACATTGTCCTCAATGTTTCGAGTCTAAGGGTGGAGCACCCCCATACTAGAGACGAAGAATCGAATGCTTAGGATCTAGCATGGAAAGGGTGATCAACAATATATCTAAAGCCGTTTATTAAGTTAGAACAATAAAGGATATGTCAATGGATTCGTGAAAAACTTCTTCAAGCAAACGATGGAGGCTCACGTAAACGAACACGATAGTCTTCAATCGTAGATGATGATGATCTAGATAACAAAATCCCAAACAACCACAAGACAACGAGTTTGAAGGGTACAAGTTCCCTTATTAGTGAATAGTAAGCATAAAAGGATAAGCATGGGATCTCCCCCACGAGGCACCTCGTTTTTGATTACCGAGTCATGAGCTCGACTCGATCCCCTCAAAATGTGAACATTTAGGGAAAATCATGGTATGGTCAATTTTTTTAATGGGGCTTACATGATAAACAAGGCCCAAAAAGCAACCGGTATAAAGGACTAAGTCCTTTGATGGTGCAAAATACCGGGATCGAAGATGGCGTCTTCGTTTTCATTGGATAACCAAATCAACGCCACTTCAACATGTGCCATAAACACAAAGAGTTTGAAGAAAAGAGATGAGAAGTAGAAGGGTGGGACAATTGGTAAGACAAACTTTTGAGCTACTCGAGGTAGACTCGCACCAAGCAAATAGAAAGATTTTCCATTTATTGCATCGGTGGAAGACCGAGATTTCCCTTTATATGAAATTCCGGGATCAAATATCTCGTCCTCGGTGGACAAGGATGAGGGAACATAAGGGGATTCCCCCATACTAAAACCACACAAAGCATCGTCAAAAAGAGTAGACGAGCTTGTAGCACTCAAATCACGTGGTGATGACGGAGTTAGATTTGTAGAAAAATCAATTAAATCACATTTAAAATCTTTTCCTTTTTTATCTTTTGAACTCTCCTTATGAAAACCCTTTTTGATTATGTCGAAAATATTTGGTGTTTCTAAGACGATGTTAGTCACACTAAAAATTCTCACATTTGTAAACCGTTTTGGTTTTGGTGGTGGTAAGTTCTCAAAACGTTTATCGACAAAGTAAACTTCCCCATCGGGGTCAACATATTCATCATCCGAAGGATCTTCCATAGAAACCGACAACTTATCAACACTTTTCAAGAATGAATGTTAGAGGTGAGGCGAAAGATTTTTCGATTCAAGTATTGATGGTTTCTTCTTTGTAGGCTTTACACTCATAACCTCCACCGGCGGAGGAAATGGTAAATTGTTTTTGGCGACATTTCCTAAAACTCTTGGTGAAAATTATTTGCAAACGACATTGGTTGAATTACAATGGTTTAAAGTTGCAATAGAATAGACATGAGAAAGATTGGAGTTTTGTGTTGCATTGATGACAAGTTCTTCCTCATTGAAACGAAGGGTGATTTTTCGAGCATGAACATCGATAAGTGCCCTTGATGTATCCAAAAATGAATGACCCAAAATGAGAGGAACTTTTCGATCGATAGGAATGTCTACAACGATAAAGTCAACGGGATAGTAAAACTTTCCGACTTTAACGAAAACGTCCTCGGCTACTCCACATGCTAAGATCGTAGAATGATTGACCATCTCGATAGACATGTTCGAAGGAGTAAGAGCCGGAAGCGAAAGAGATTTGAAAATCTCAAGAGGCATTAAATTAATACTAGCACCAAGATAGGCCAAGGAGTAGCATTCCTCCATATCTTGAATTGCACACGGAATCAAAAATTTACCGAGATCACCGACTTTTTGTGGTATGCGGCTAAGAAAAACCGATGAACAACTAGACGATTGTTGTAACTTCTCTTTGTTGTTTAGCATACTTTTGAAGTTTGCGGCGAATCGAGGCATCATGATTAAAGCATCGACAAAGCTTATGTTAAAATGTATATCACAAAACATTTTCATAAATAGCTCAAATTGATAATTATTCCGTTATTGTGCCTTTTCCTTGTTACGTCTCGAAGGGTAAGGTAAGGGTGGTGTGGGTTGGACATTAGGCAACGGCCTTGGAATCTCGGGTTCCATGATTGGTATTGGTTCAACCGTAGGTGTGGTTTTAGCGGTACTTCGTGGGATTTTAATGTGCTCCTTTTCGACCATCACCTCGGGTTCTTTCTCGATTTCCTTCTCCGTAGAAGTACTTGGACGAGAGATTGGTTCCTTGAAAGTTTTACCACTTCGTGTAGTAATAACCTTCATTTCTCCCTTCGGGTTTGCAATGGTATCACTAGGAAGACTACCCGAGGAAGAGGTTTACACATGATTGCTTAAAACATTTTAGCCATTCGGTCCCTAAATTTTGATTGCCTAGCATCCGCTTTCAACAACTCTTGCTTAATCTCATGTTGTCCTAATTCCATCTTTTGTTGATTTTGTTGAAGACGTTGGACATTTCCTTCCATTTTATTAGCATGAGTTTTAAGTTCATTAGCAAGTTCGTTTTTAAGCTCGTTTTTCAACTCGGATCTTAAGCTAATCATCTCACGTTGCATGTTATCAAATTTAGCATCGTTTGCTTTAGCATAATCCAAAAATTCTCCTTGAAGATTTTTAGTGTGAGCATTTTGAAAACCTTGTGTAGTGTTTTGAAAATCACAGTTTTGGTTTTGATTAGTGACTTGTCCATTCCCACTTTGATAATTCCCCTTGTTGTAGTTACGTGAATTGCCTTGGTAATTACCACCTTGGTTGTTGTTTCGATAGTTATTGGCATTTTGATTTGGCGGAGCTTGATTTGGGCGGGAACCTTGATCGTTTTGGTTATAAGTTCCCGTTGCTACATAAGCACTCGAAGTGTTACCATCCGCGGTAATGCACTCGGAAAGATCATGAGCTCCACCACAAGACAAACAACTCTTAGCAACCGCTTTAACCGAAGCGGAATTTGAAGCTTCTTGAGCTTTCCAATGGGACATAAGATTAGCAAATCTATCGAAAAACCGATTTTCCTCATTAGCTTCATCATGTAAGGCATTAATGCTACGAGACGATGACGAAGATGACGAACCCAAATTGGCAACACTCGGTGTGTTACGAGGGCTATAAACCTTAGATCTATTCTCGATAATCTTTAAAGCCTCATCGGTCGTTTTGCACAAAAAATTACCACCCGCGGCGGCATTCAAGTAATCTCGTTCATGATCATTAAGCCCATTATAAAAAGTATCAATTTGATGCAATTCCGAAAAATCATGGTGTGGACATTCATGTAACATTTCTTTAAAGCGTTCCCATGCCATTGAAAAACTTTCATTATTTCTTTGCACAAATCGTGAAATCTCATTTTTCAATTGTGTTGTTTTAGATGGTGGAAAAAATTTGTTCACAAACTTAGAAACGAGATCACCCCATGTCAAAATCGAATTTGGCGGTTCTTTCTCAAGCCAAATTTTTGCGGGTCCATCTGACGAGTATGGAAACAACATCATCTTAATAAAGTCATGTGGAACATCCTTAAACTTGCTATTAGCGGTGAGACGATTAAAATTCCTAATGTGATAATGCGGGTTGTCTTTCTCATGACCTCTAAACTTATTAGCTTGCAACATTGACATTAAACCGTCTTAATCTCGTAATTCTCCGCAAGGATAGCGGGAATCACAATGGCCTCTCCAAAACCCTCGGTGGGTGCTTGTAGCAACTCCATCATAGTATGATTAGCCATGACGACTTCTTGTTCTACAATAGGTTCAACAATTGGAGTTTGTTCTTCAATCAACGTCTCTTGATTGGCTTGCTTTTGAAGACGTTTACGAGCTCGTTTTGCTTGATTACGAATTATCATAAACTTCACGAAGAATGGGAGGTGAGCAAAGAAGATTCTTTTTGGGTGTTTTGTGAATTTTTAATTTTTTTGTGTTTTTGATTGTTTTTAATATTTTTTTTTTATTTTTTATTTTGGATTTTGGTGTATCTTTGTAGACAATAATCTACCAAATCTCTCCTCGAATCAAACTCTTGATTAAAGAAGCCTCAAAAGAATGAAAACGATCACGTGGAGTGAACGCCTTCGAATGACTTTAGAACTTTGGTGAAAACCAAATTGTTCAAGAGGGTTTAATCACAAAGAAACCAAGCAAATATATTATACGTAATAATAATTTGGGCGGCAAAACCCTCGATTAGCCTTCAATCTCAAAATACTCACAAGCAAGCGGGGAAACGAGGCGGCGCGAAGCACTTAAGAGCCTTTTTACTTAGGGTATATTTTATAATACCCGCCTTATACCCACCTTATAGTTTGTATTTTTCAAAATCGAGCTTCACGAAAGTATTTATCTATTTTTGCCTTTTTCTTTTTGTTTGAGATTCGAATACAATAATTAGGAGATCAAATCCCAATTAAGGTTGTGTTTTCACACTTTTGGAGATATTTTGTATTGATTGTGATACTTAATACAATATAGTAATAATAATTTCACAAGAAAAATCAAGAAAACCGATAATACGTATTAGTAGATTTCTACTAATACAAATACTATATATAGTTAATATTAAAAACAACAATGCAAATTAATCACGACACACCTCCCCGGCAGCGGCGCCAAAATGATTGTGGTAAAATTACGCCCTTTAGGAAAAGGTGCGTAAAAGCGGTAAGTATTAAGTGATGATTTAGGAAAATCAAGCACTAATGACCCAAAGGTGAAAGTTCGTTTCCCAAGGATGTATATGTGTGTGACTAAGATGTAAATGATTTGAGATTAATATTGGTTTAGAAAGGGGATGAGAAAAGAGGATGACGAAGACGTGAAATTAATACTACGACGACAAAACGTAAAACCGTAAAATCTATAAAAATAAAAATTAATTCTAAAAATTACCAAAAATTTACCAAAAATCAAAATAAATAAACTAAGAGTTTACCAATGATCAAAACTTTTTCAAACCTTTTAAATAATTAAATATTCAATTTTTAAATGCTAATTAAAGCCCTAAAAATAAAATAAATTATCAAAAAGCCCAAATAAAGATTTTTCAATTGGTAAACCTCTAAAATGACCTAAAAAGATTAAAAACTTTTTTTTAGAAATTTTTAAACTAATAAAAACTATTTAAAATGATTTAAAAACTATTAAAACTTAAAATAATTATAAAAATTAATCTAAAGATGATAAAATTATTCTAAAAGTTGCAAAATTCCTATTTTAATATATTTAAGCTAAGAAAAATGTAAAAAGTTGAAAAATGTGAAATTTGAAAAATAAAAATAAAATAATATTAAAATAATAATAAAAATCCATAAATTATAAAAAATTATAAAAACTTGCAAACTAGTTTATTTTAACCTAAGTAATCAGAAAATGAAAGTGAAATGACCAGAATACCCCTATTAGGCCCTCAAATGGGCCAAAACCAAATTCAGTCCACTTAAATGGGCTTTTTAGCCCAAAAAGTCAAACCTAGCCCAATTGACTTGGAAAAGCCCAATCTGACTCAAAATTTGATTCTAAACACAAAACTCTAAAGGCCCAAAAGCTGAAAGTGAGCTTATCACAACTTATTATGCAAACAGCTTATCCTAATTGGGCTTTTTAGCACATTAAGCAATAAGCTAATGCCATAAGCTCTAATTTGACACACAACCTTCTTTTGGGATGCTTAAGAGATTTAAAAAGAAATTTTGAAAAAGCACACTCAATAAGCCAGATATAAGCAAAGTAATATTTCACTAAAAGACAAAATAGTTGTTTTTGAGAAATAAGGCACCTCAGGACTTGATTCAACTTGCAAAATGTCACAAATGAACTCAATAAGCCAAAACAATCAACAAAATTCCAATAAGCAAAACCAATAAGCCAGAATAAGCCAATAAGCACTTATGAAAAAGTCAATTAAGTTGGTTTTCTAGTCAAACCTTAAAGTCAACCCACCAAATGCTCCAGTATGAACAAATGGGTCAAATAATGAGCACCTATTACAAAATCCAAGTTGTTGCTGGTTAAAATAAGCTATTATAGCTTATTGATAAACTGAAACCCAATTAACACTAGCAGTGGCAACTTTCAGTAGGAACTGGTTCACACTGCTTTGACTATTTGACCAAGCTATTTAGAGAGATTTAGTTGGATTCAATTGGAAACAAGGGCACCCTTGTGATCAGTGAATCACAAGGAGTCAATATAAACAAGAAAATGAAAATTTGGTTCACACAATAAGCCAGAATCAATCAAACAGTCACCAGATATTTCCCAGACATGGAAAATAAGCAGTTATGCAAAAATAAGCAGATTAAGCCTAAATAAGCCAACCAAAATCAGCAGGATGC
Source organism: Glebionis coronaria (assembly GCA_025667525.1). Taxonomy (NCBI): domain Eukaryota; kingdom Viridiplantae; phylum Streptophyta; class Magnoliopsida; order Asterales; family Asteraceae; genus Glebionis; species Glebionis coronaria. The sequence goes on from JANFOE010000195.1 coordinate 105,436, forward strand.
ATACACAAGCTATATATGCTATGAATAAGCACAAATAAACTTATTTCAAACACCGAAGCAAAGTAAATAACAAGATCAAAGCAGATAAAGTTACTGATGAACAAATTGCATATGCAGAAACCTTTTGCTGATCTAATTGACCACATATCCAAATACAAGCACTTAAATCTCTTTCCCTGGTGTAGTTAACCTAGATTTAACACTTGTTAACCCTAGTCTATGATTAGATCTTGGTGTCCTCAAAATCCTAGCCAATTTTACCAAGTAAACAAGATTTTATATCCTTTTTTTGAATCTAGGTGTTTCAAACCACAAAATATGCAGCAATATGACCAAGTATATCAGATAAGCATGTAATAATAACCACAAGCACAAAACTAACACTTAATAAACCACAAATCCAACTAATGCAGTTAACCCAAACACCCCTTAAAAACCTGTTTTCACAAATTTTCAAAGGATTATCCAGTTTTAACCCACAAATCAAACCACAAACACTTCAATAACATCAAACAACACCAGATTAACAATAATCAACCACAAAATCATAGATTCACCAATAATCATGCAATAATCACAAAATTCAGGAAAATAAGAGAGAAAATAAAAAGGGAAGAAGGTGCAAACCTCCAAGACCTACATCTAGGCCCTGTATTGTTTGAGCTTAGGTACTAGCAAAACAAGTACCAGCTTCCAATGCTGCTAAAATGAACAAACCAACAAGTGAGATCAAAATAAACAAGACTTTCTGATTTTTGAAGCACAAGCTTTATCACTTAAAACCTTGCCTCAAAAACCTTCAAACAAGATTATGGAACTCAGATTTAGGCTATTCTAACACCAACTTTTAACAAATATCAAAGAGATTTAACAAAATTCAGAAAAACAACTTTTATTAATTTAAAAAGGAATTACAAAGATTGATAGCCTAAAACTGGAACAAAGCTCTCTCACAGGTTAAGGAGTCTATTTATAGGAAAATGCCAAGCTTAGCACTATTCACAAACCTAGAAGTGAATTTCCTATTCTATCCTTGAGCCTTCTAGACGTTTTCTTGGTGTGAGCTGTCCAAAGTGATCCTGGATGTTTATTTTAGCTTTGGAATGAAGCAAGGACTCTCAGCTGTTGATTTGGCCACGTCAGATAACTTTGAGGGCAAGTAGTCATGTGATTGGTTGAATGGGAATTAGGTGGGGTCCATAGTGAGTGGGATTAAGGGTTTTAAGGTTGGGATGTGTTTCTGCACATGTGAATCAAGTATGTGCAAAGGTAATTGAAAATTACCCCTTGTTTAAGTGGAGTAAATTCTGGGTGGTGAAAAAGGTGAATAGTGGTGATTTTGATCCGAAACTGGGGGAAGTAAAGTTGTTTGGCGCAATTTCGTTTCAAATGTTTCATTGTGGCAACTTTAACCCTTGTTCTTTGGCAAAACTTGTAAAACGTGTTTATTCAGCAAACAAACTCATTCCCTTTGTTAATAACTTTCATAACTTAACACTTTTGGCACCAAACTTTGGAAAAAGGGTTATAAGGGTTGTTTTTGCCATTTTTGGATAATTCAAGGACTGATCTTGGACATTTTTGATCTTCAAAGGTCTTCAATATAACTTTGACTTCATGAGGGACCATAATCGGCAATTTAGAATTGTTGAGGGACTAAACTTGCCATTTATTCAAAGTTGAAGGACCTTTTGTGTAATTTTGACAAACTTAAGGGACCAAACTTGTAATTATGATTTCACAAGGGTTTTAAGTGTCATTTCTTCATTCATTGAGGATCAATCTTGCATGTCTTCAAGTCTTCATGGGTAAATGTTGGATAAATCATGATCTAGGGCCCGGTTCTTTGTACGGTTTCGTTTCTCGTGTCCGTTTTTCCTTGTTTCTTGTGATCTTTTGTCTTTTTCACGATATCCATACCTAAAATACACAAGTAAACAAACACAAGCATATATATGAAATTTTATGACATTTTTATGCATTTAAAGCCCGAAAAGAACGATGAGATCATGTATAAATGCCATCTCATCATTAACCGAGTCGTGAGCCTGACTCGACCTTGATTAGCATAGGAAGAAGCTTGAAACATATCCACCAGGATCAAATACATGGTTTTCATCCATCAAGTAGCACAAGCTTAAGGCGAACAAGGCAAGCCAAAGAAGAGTAGGCAAGGTTCCCTTAAGCAGTTGTTGAGCACGGTGGTAGCAAGGGTGATGAGGTGCAAGTATATCTCCAAAAGTTCCAAAAATCTTTCCTTTTATTTCATTAGATGGATACTGAGATGGCTTAGAAATTGTAATACCGGGATCGAACACCTTTTCCTTTAGGGGAAAATAACACTCAGGCTCAGTAGACCTTGAAGAGGATCCGCTCATAAATCTCACAATCTCATCTGACGAAGGTGGATAGAGGGGTGTCAACACATAGGTACTGTGAATATCGGTGTCTTCCGGCTTCTTCTCCTTTGAAACGGGTTTCTTCATATCCAAAGGAGGATAAAGAGCATCATCAAAGTCCAAAGGAGTATAATCATTCTCATTTGGGAAGTAAGTGTTGAGAAAAGTAGCAAAATCTTCCTCAAATAAGTAGTCATCCAAAGTAGGATCAAGCATTATTGGTGGAGGATCTTCATCATAAGTAGGTGCAAGGTCATCATGTGAAGAATCACTCGAAAGAGTATCAACATCACCAAAATCATCATATGTTGGCATGTCTTTATACTCTGAAGTAAAATCATTAGAATCATCCATGTCAGAACTAGAATCATCATCATAGTCATCATAGATCGGTGGAGACTCAAATATTGGTGGAGGATCTAAATTGGAGAGAGAATCATCCACATCATCTTGGAAAAGTGGATTATCATAGCAAGAATCGAAAAGAGGATTGTTGTAGACGACAAAATCATCAAACACATTAATCATATTCGCTGATTCTCTTCCATTAGGTTTGGTTGTGATCTTCCCCATGTTAAACACTTGTGCATCATTCCCGACTCTTAAAATGAGTTCACCTTCGGCAACATCGACTAATGCTTTTCCGGTTCTCAAGAATGGTCGTCCAAGTATTAACGGAATACGAGGGTCTATTTCATAATAAACAACAACAAAGTCGACCGAAAAAGTGAAGGTACCAACTTTAATAAATACATCTTCAGCAATACCAACAGGGTAAGCGAGAGTGCGATTTGCTAGCTCAAGAGTCATCTTTGTTGGAGTAAGTTCGGGTAATGAGAGTGTTTTCCAAACACTTAAAGGCATCAAATTAATACTTTCCCCGAGATCAGCTAAGGCAATAAATTCTTCGGTTTTGTTAAAAATACAAGGCAACACAAAAAGACCGGGATCTCCAAGTTTTTCCGGAAGTTCTTTAAGAATGACTACAGAACGGTTTTCATTTAAGTGTGTGTTGACAAATTCAGCCATCTTTTCCTTCTTGTTAAGCAATTCCTTGAATGCTTTGATGAATTTCAGCATTTGGACAAGTTCTTCAAAGAGGCTAACGTTGAAATTCATTTGAGAGATCATCTTCATAAAAGAAGTGATTTGAGCATCCTCTTTAGTAAGCAATTTGCTCTTGTCTAACCGAGAAGGATAAGGGATGTTGGGTTTAGGTGGTGTAGGTGTAGCAGGTAAAGGTTGAGATGTTGAAGGTTTACAGGTGGAAGGTGGGGTTGGTGAAGGGTGTTTCTTGGGAACTTCTTTAGTAAGAGGTGGAGACGGTAATAGAGAACTAATACTAGGCATGGGAGTAGGAGGAATAAATGGTGGTGGAAGATGTGTAGATGGAGTAACTGGGGGAGGGATAAATGGTCCTACTAAGGTTGCTCCACTGCGTGTAGTAATAGCACTCACATTCGCTCTTGGGTTGGTGACGGTATTTGAAGGAAGATAGCACGAAGTAGAGGGTTGAGTACTTGGGAGAAAACTAGCCAGCATATTCTTCAAATCATTTGTTTGATTGCTAAAAGAGGTTTGCATATCATGTCAAAGCTCAGTTCTAATATCATTCCCTTGCTTAGTGATATCTCCTTTCAAGTTGATGATTTGGCTTTGCAGATTCTTAACTAGCTCTCCTTGGGTCCTCATGAAAGTTTCAACATCTTGATTAATGGGCGGTGCTTGTTGAGCGGATGGGTGATAAGGATTAGAAGCTCGAGGTGGGTTTGGATTGCTTCTATTGTAGTTGTTGGGGTTGTGGTTTTGAGGAGAAAAACCGGGTGAAAGAAAGTTGTTAGAACGGTAACTTAGCAAGTTACGATCACCTTGAGGTCGGGCTTGATAGCTTTCTGTTGAATAGTTACCATGAGCCGCATACACGTTTTCCGGATTGTAATCAGTAGAAGGACAATCAGTGTATGAATGAGGACCCTCGCAAATCTCACAAGAAGTTGCTACAGCTTTAGCTTGTTGAAATTGGTTTGTAGCCAAGAGTTGCATATTTTTGCTCATTTCGACCATTACGCGGGTCAATTCGGTCATATCAGGGTTTGAAGAAGTAGAAGACACATTGACTCTCGGGTTAGTCCTTGAAGATGCGGATGAATCCCAATTTTTGTGATGAGTAGTCATGTTCTCTGTAAGCTCACTACAATCCTTAGGTCTTCTTTTCATAAATGTGCCACCGGCGGCTGCATTAATCGTATCACGATCACGAAAAGTTAAACGATTGTAGAAAGTATCAATCAAAGTAACGGGGAGCATGTTATGGTTTGGACATCGATCAATCAAAACATTATATCGTTCCCAAGCATCAAAAAGTGATTCATCGGGTTCTTGAGTAAATCCACTAATTTGATTTCGAAGGCTCGTGACCATGGATGGTGGAAAGTAGCGCGACAAAAAGCGTTGAGTCATCTCATCCCAAGTATGAATTGAATTCTTAGGAAGACGGTCAAACCATTTTTCGGCATGGTGGGATAAGGTGTGTGGAAATAGGTGAAGGCGAAGAAAATCCATGGTAACACCGGGCAACTTCATGCATTGAGTAACAGTAATGAATTTGTCGAGATGTTTGTTGGCATCATCATCCGTCAATCCGCAAAATGTACAAGTGTTTTGAACTTGTTGGATCATGTGATGCTTCAACGAAAACTCTGGAGCCGTGATTTGCATAGGCGCAATCGGTCCTCCTCGTCCATTCATTGTAGGTTGACACAGCTCCTCCATCGTTCGTAAGTCAGGTTGTGGAAGATGGTTGTTATTATTCATGTTGAGGTGAGGTGGGTTATTGTTGTTGTGCACACCAGCCATATCTAAATCTTCACGAGTCTCGGGCTCTGAATAAGATGAAGATCTAGTACGCATACACCTGCAAAAGAAAAAGAAAAATATACCAAAGAAATATAGAATATATATGTACTTGTAAAAATAAAAATAAAATCTTTTTGGTGAAAAACTTTGAAAAAGAAATGCTTTTTATAAGTTTTTTTAATTTTTTTGTATTTTTGAAATTTTTAATTTTTATGACTTTTTGAAAATTTTTGACAAAAGATAACGTTCACGAGTGAACGGATCCCAAAATTCAACGCGTCTCTCACAAAAAACCGTTAATCTTTACGAAAAGAGCCGGCAGCGGCGCCATTTTAATAACTGAATTTTAAGTTCTTTGAAGTATGTCTAATCGAATTGATTACTGGGTAAAGTGTGACTCAATCGTCTTTTGGTGGAAAAGAAATAGATTTGTCGTTGTAGTAAAGTAAAAGTGCAAAACTTTAAAATAAATGACACGATAAATAAAGCTAAAAGTAATTAAAACGTAACTGGAAATAAATTTAAGACTTTAAAAGTAATTAATTAAATGACAAAAATTAAAGCTCGACGAAAAGTAAATTTGACAATGTAATAAAAATGCAAACTTGGAATTTAAAATTAGGAAAAACAATTAAAATAACACTAAAGAAAAATGGCAGGAACAATAAATGCTTGAAAATAAAACAGGGAATAAACAAACCTAAGTCGGAATCTAAAATACTGTCACTATCCGGAATCCAAACTTACTCTTATCCGGAATACCAGTCTTCAATAACCAATCCGGAATAAATGTCACCTTTTATCTGGAATCAGTTCTCCTTACTTTTATCCGGAATCAGAAGTGGAGCCTATTCGGAATTCACAAGTTGACAACCATATCCGGAATCCATGATCTTCCTATTATCCGGAATTCGTTCTCCCTCTTATCCGAAACTCAACTCCTAGCACATATCCGGAATCGAAGCTAAGCTCTTATCTGGAAAATGGTTCTTGGAAGTATTATCCGAAATGTTGGTTTTACCTCTTATCCAGAATCCACAACTCTTGGCCAATCCGGAATAAATTTCCAGCTTGTTATCCGGAATCTTGTTTTTTTTGCTATCCGGAATCCCTGTGAAGCTTATTCGGAATACTAAAACCGCCACTATCCGGAATCCAATTATGGATCTAATCCAGAATATAGCTGTAATGCAATATCCAAAATAACCTTAACACAAACTATTCGGAATAACTATGTACTAAAAGCTATCCGGAATCTTAGGGTTTTGAAAACCCGGATAAGGACTATAATGAGCTAAATGAAAATAAGCCAAAATCTAATAAGCATTTAACTAAAACTTAACCAAATTGATTTTAAGAAAAAGCTATTAAGCCAAAATTGAAAACTTTTAAAAAAACTAAATAATAAAAATATTTAAAATCAACTTTTTATAAAATAACTTTTGAATACACTTAATTAAAATTAAGTAAAGCACACAATAAGCTATAAAATCAATAAGCTAACACAATCATAAACATAAAAACATAACAAACTATCAAATAAGCATGACAATAAGCACATAAACATAAAGATTAATCAAAACAAGAAAGGTAGAATGAGAGATTAATAACAAAAACTTGATTAAAAATAAGATTCAACAATTAAAAGTTAAAGCAAGAATTAAAGAACTTACAAATTAAAGGTGCAAGACAACGAAATTAAATGACAATTAAGTAAATGACATGAAATTAAATGTGGAAGAACTATTTTGTCAAGATAGTCAACACCTCCTAATGTGTCATTAGGAGGGTATTTATAGGAGATTAGGGAGGTTAGCATGTGTTGCTCCTTTCCTTCTTTTCGTATTCTAAATTCTTCGACTTTTTCGACTTTGTCTCGGGATTATTTGAACTCGTCTTATAATTTCTTCATTTATTAGACTTGAGTTCTTCGACTTCATTAAACTTCCGCCTTTAGACTTTTTCTTCGATAAATCTTCAGAATAGGCCTTGGACTTCCGTTCTTTTTGCACTCTTGATCTTTTGACTTCATCTTTTGTCTTTTTCTTCGATAAAATCCTGTGAAAGCCCGTGTTTTCTTCCCTTTTTACATTTTGATCCTAAATCACAACAAAAACTCAAACCACGCATAATTCCGACATTTACTACATAAAATACACGTTTTGGCTTGGTTATTATTATAATTAAGTGGTAAAAGGATAAGTGTTTTCACACTTATTAGCACTACGGAGCAATTCTCATTAAGTTGGGTCTGAGCGATATCAAGAAGCTTTTCTTTGTCACTGAGAAGATCTTTAAACATTTTAGCATATTTCGGCATGTGAGCGAGAGCCTCAGCAAAGGAGATGTTGAAATTCAATTGTTTAACATTTTAAGAAAGTTAGAAACCTGAATATCATCCTTGTTCTTCAACTTCTCTTTCCTCAACCTTGAGGGATAAGGTATATCGGGTTGAGATGAAGGCTTTGGAATGGAATTCTCACTCACATCCTTAGGTGGTGGAGGGGTGGAAGTAGAAGGTGTAGGAATTGGAGAAGGGGACTCGTTTTCCTTTGTCATAATCACCGGTGTAGGTGTAGGAATGTCGGGTTCCTTTAAACCTTTGCCACTTCGGGTGGTGATTGCTTTCATCTCCCCTCTTGGATTAGCAACGGTGTTACTCAAAAGAGGACCCGAACTAGAGGCTTGATTACTTGGGAAGAAACTAGCCATCATATCCCTTAAGTCATTCGTTTAACTGCTCAAAGAGTTTCGCATATCGGCTCGAAGATCATTCCCTTATTTCGCCATATCTCCTTTTAAGTTGATGATTTGACGCTAAAGATTCTGCACCAGCGCGTCATTAGTCCTCATGTAAGTTTCAACCTCGTGATTAAATGTGGTGGGTTGGTTGGAAGGAGGAGCATGGTAGGCAGGTGGTTGATAAGCGGGTTGTTCGTAAACTTGGTTATTTCGTTGAGGTGGATATGGGTTTCTTTGGGTTTGATATTTATTTGGAGCTCGAGTTTGGTTTTGATTGTTGCGATTGAAGTTGTTTTGGTTTTGAGGAGGAAAACCGGGTGGTGAAAGGAAGTTGTTAAGCAAATTGCGGTCACCTTGAGGACGTGCTTGATAGCCTCCCGTAGAAAAATTACCGTTAGCGGCGTACACATTTTCCGGATTGTCATGAGTCGAAGGACAATCGGTGTATGAAAGAGAACCCCCGCATATTTCACATGACTGACTCAAAGCATTAACTTGTGCATTGTTGTTTTTGGCATTGTTAGCGGCTTGTAAAGCAAGTGCTTCAACAATCGAAGTAAGCTTATCAATTCTCTTGTCGGTCTCACTAGTACTAGCACTAGCCACATTAGCCCGAACACTCTTAGTTTGCACTCAAGACTTATTCTCAATAATATCCCACGCGGCATTAGAAGACTTAACCAAAATGTTACCCCCGAGGCACTATTAAGTGAATCTTGGTCATTCATGCTTAAACCATTGTAAAAAGTATTAATTTGATGCACTTTTGTAAAACCATGTTGTGGACACTTTCTTAAAAGTTCCTTAAAACGGTCCCAAGATTCACTAAATGTCTCACTGTACTTTTGTTCAAAGTTAATGATTTCATTCCGCAAAGCGGTAGTACGTGAGGGTGGGAAAAAGTAGTTGATGAATTTGGTCTCTAAATCCGACCACATAAGAATACTTTGTGGCGGTTCCTTTGTAAGCCAATGTCGGGCTTGTCCCTCTAAGGAGAAAGGAAAAAGTTGCAAGCGAATTACCTCTTGTGAAACCCCATTATACTTGACCGTATTAGTGAGTTAAAGGAACCTTTTGATATGGTCATGAGGATCATCAAGTGTACGCCCCAAGAATGGTTGAGCAGAGACCATTTGAATGAAGCCGGATTTGAGCTCAAAGTTGTTGGCTCCAATCTCGGGTATGACAATAGCATCGGTGTTGCCCTCTACTTGCGCTTGAAAAAGCTCGATCATTGGTCGATTGTCCATGGCGATAATAGGTTGAGTTTCGACTTAGGCTTGAGTTGCTTTCTTACGAGCACGGGTACGCATACACACCAACAAAAGGAAAGAAAGATAGACAATAAATATTTTTTGTTTTTTATGTTTTTCTATTTTTTTGGATTTTTGAAATTTTTTGATTTTTATGGATTTTTGAAAATTTTTGACACGAAAAATAACGTACAAAAGTGAGCGGATCCAAAAATCCAACGCGTCTCTCACAGAAAACCGTTAATTTTCACGAAAAGAGCCGGCAGCGGCGCCATTTTAATAACTGGTTTTTACTAGTTAAAATGTTCGTTTTTCTCGGTGTCTAATCGAATTGATCTCAGGTTGACGTGTGACTCAGTCGTTTTTGGTGAATAAAAGAAGGTTTGGTTATCTATTTCTACTTAAAAGGTAAAAGCGAAACGTAATAAAAATAAACCAAAAACAAATAACTAATAATAAAGGAGCAAAACAAATAATAAAACGTAAATTAAAACAAAACAATTAATAAAAATAAAACTAAATGAAGAAATTAACTTTCGACTGAAAAATAAAATTAACATAATGAAAAAGGAGAAAATAAAACAAAGAGGGTACTTTAAAACTAAACGAGGTAAAAGCTAAAACGGGCAATAAATAAAAGATAAAACTTAAACTTTAGGAAAAAATACTAATACTAAAAATTGATGAAAAATTCAACTAAAAATACGTGACTTTCATAATTAAAATCGGAACAACTTTCAGATTAAATTAAACGATTACGGAACAATATTAATTAATAAACAAGCAGGCAAGCACACAGCTCAAGCACGCAGCCAGGCTGCTCAAATTTGGCGGGGAAAAGAGGGAAGCATGCAAGCAGGCATGTCATTTTTTGGGAATGTTTTTGTTTCTTCGGAATGTTTGGATCTTCGGAATGTTTGGATCTTCGGATAATGGGTATATTCGGAATAAAGAAATGTTTTCGGAATAAGAGATATATTCGGATAAATGGCTTTTTCGGAGAACTGGATATTTTCGGAATATTTGCAATAAAAAGAAATTTTCGGAAAAAGAAGAATGACAATCTTCGGAATAATATCCGAAGATGTATCTTCGGATAACTGGGGATATTCGGGAAAAGGGGTGAATTTCGGAATAAACAACTTCTTCGGAATAACAGGTTTTTCGGGAAAAAGGTTATATTCGGAATAATACTATATTCGGATAAAGAGCAGATTCTCGGAATAAGTACCTAATTTCGGAACAATTAAAGTTTTCGGATAAAAGACTTCATTTCGGAAAAATCAATATTTTCGAAAAAAGCAATTATTTCAGAAAAAACTCAATTCTTCGGAATAAATGTATTTCGGATAAAAGGCAAGTTTGGAATAAACATTAATCTTCGGAGTTTAAAACCCTTTTGCGAAGATGTTCAGAAAGCAGATAACAGTAACAGAAACATCTAAAAACAATGAAATAATCCACGATTAAGCACAATCAATTAAGCAATTAACCAAAACTAAAACCAAATTTATTTTAATAAAAACTAAATAAGCCACAAATTAAAAACTACAAAAGCACTAAATAATCAAAACATTTAAAATCAACTAATAATAAAATCTATTAATCTATCAAACCAACTTAATAAAAAATAAGCCAAACACTAGTAAATCAACAATCACAATAAGCTCAAAACATCCACCGCATCAAAACTATAAGATCAATCACATGAATGAATCAATCACATAATCAAATAGATGAAATCAACTACATGTGATGAGATGGCATTTATACATGATCTCATCGTTCTTTTCGGGCTTTAAATGCATAAAAATGTCATTAAATACCATATATATGCTTGTGTTTGTTTACTTGTGTATTTTAGGTATGGATATCGTGAAAAAGAAAAAGATCACAAGATACAAGGAAAAACGGACACGAGAAACAACGCCGTACAAAGAACCGGGCCCTAATCATGGAATTCTCAACAAATACCCTTGAAGACTTGAAGACAAACAAGATTGATCCTCATTTATTGAAGAAATGACACTTAAAACCCTTGTATATTAATAATTACAAGTTTGGTCCCTTAAGTTTGTCAAAATTACACAAAAGGTCCCTCAACTTTGAAGAAATGGCAAGATTAGTCCCTCAACAATTCCAAATTGTCAATTATGGTCCCTCATCAAGCCAAAGATACGTTGAAGACCTTTGAAGATCAAAAATGTCCAAGATCAGTCTTTCAAATATGCAAAAGTTCCAAAAACAACCCTTGATACACCTTTTGGAAAGTTTTGTGCAAAAAATGACAAGATGTGAAAGTTGTTACAAGTATAAATTGGCGATGATGGACTTTTGAACACAAATGCAAAAAGAAAGGAAGCATAAGGACTAAAGGTGTGCATTGAAACTTTCAAACACATAAACACGCGCCAAACAAAACCAATCCCCCAAAATCGGATCAAAAGTTACTACTGTTCACCCCAAGAACCCAGTAACTATCTTCATTAAAACAAAGGGTAAAATGAAATTACCCTTTCCCACACTTGATTCACACGTCTATAATCTCATCCCAACCTTAAAACACTCACTCCCACTCAGCAAGAGGCCCCAACACCAAAACCGTTTCACCATCATGTGACAACTTCCTCACCAAGGCTTGCCACGTGTCAAGATCAACAGCCCACATCATTTGCTTCATATCAAAGCTACTATAAACGGTTTGGATGCATTTGGACAGCTCACACCAAGAAAACGTCTAGAAGGACTTAGGGCATTTAGGGAATTTCACTTCTAGGGTTTGTGAATAGTGTTTAGCCAGGCATTTGCCTATAAAAGGAGACCTCAACATGTGAGAGTCCCTTTGTTCCAGATTTTAGCTTTAAATCTTTGTAATTTCTTTTTATGAAATAAAGTTTGAATTTCTTAAAATTTTGAGTTCTAATCTGTTATTTATAAAAGTTTGGTGTTTGATAAGCTAAAATCTGAGTTCCATTATCTTGTTTGAAGGTTTTTCAGGCAAGGTTTTAAGTGATAAAACTTGTGCATCAAAAATCAGAAAGTTGCTATTATTTTGATCTCACCTTGTGGTTTGTTCTTCTTAGCAGCTTGGAAGCTGGTACTTGTTCTACTAGTACCTAAGCTCAAACAATCCAGGGCCTGGATGTAGGTCTTGGAGGTTTGCATCCTTCTCCCTTTTCATTTTCTCTTTTATTTTTCTGAATCTGGTGATTATTGCATGTTTATGCTTGACTCTGTGTTATTGTGGTGGATTATTGTTGATTTGGTTTGGTTTGATGTTATTGAGGTGTTATTGATCTAATTTGTGGGTTAAATCTTCATAAGCCTTTGAAAATTTGTGGAATCAAGTTTTAAAAGGGTGTTTGGGTTTACTGCATAAGTTAGGATTGTGGTTTGTTAAGTGCTTGTTTTGTGTAAGCAAGTGTTGGTATCTGCTTGTTAGGTGTATTTGTTCATCTGTTTGCAGGTTTTGTGGGTTTGATCACATAGATTCATTATTTGGCTATAAAATCTTCAAAACTTGGTAAAATTGGCTAGGATTTTGAGGAAACCTAGATCTAAGCATAGGCTAGGGCTAACAAGTGCTAAATCATAGTTAATCACACCAGGGAAGAAGTATTTGAGGCTTGAAATTGGATCAAGTGTCAAGTATATCAGCAAACTTGTTTCTGCATATGTTCATTGTTAATCAGTAACTTCTAGTGATTTGATCTTGTTATTTACTTTGATTCAGTGTTTGATTCTTGTTGCTTTGTGTTTGTTCTTAGTTTATATAGCTTGTGTATGCATCCTGTTAAGTCTGGTTGGCTTATTGTGGCTAAATCTGCTTATTAAGTGCTTAACTGCTTATTTCCATATCTGGTGCATATCTGGTGACTGTTTGGATTATTGTGGCTTATTGTGTGAACCAATTTGTGATTTTATTGTTGCTATTGACTCCTTGTGATTCACTGATCACAAGGGTGCCTTTGTTTCCAATTGAATCAAACCAGAACTCTCAAATAAGCTTGGTCAAATAGTCAAAGCAGTGGGAACTCCTTTCCCCTGCTAGTTGCCACTGATAGTGTAAATTTAGGTTCAGCTTATCAATAAGCTATAATAGCTTATTCCAACCTGCAACAACTTTGTTTTTGTAATAGGTGCTCATATTTTGACCCATTTGTTCATACTGGAGCATTTGGGTGGTTGACTTTAGGGTTTGACTAGAAAACCAACTCCTTTGACTTTTACATAAGTTCATTTGTGCTTATTCTGGCTTATTGGTTGTGCTTATTGGAATTTTGTTGATTGATTTTGCTTATTGAGTCCATTTGAAAGCTTTTGCAAGTTGAATCAAGTCCTGTGGTGCCCTAAATCTCTAAAACGACTATTTTGTCTTTTAGTGAAATTTTTCTTTGCTTATTTCTGGCTTTTTGAGTAAGCTTTTTCAAAAATTCTTTTTACAGATCTCATAAGCATCCCAAAAGAAGGTTGTGTGTCAAATTAGAGCTTATGGCATTAGCTTATGGCTTAATGGGCTGAAAAGCCCAATAAGAATAAGCTGAGTGTTAAATAAGCTGTGATAAGCTCATTTTCAGCTTTTGGGCCTTTAGAGTTTTGTTCTTAGAATTGAATTTTGAGTCAGATAGGGCTTTTCCAAGTCAATTGGGCCAAGTTTGACTTTTTGGGCCCAATAGCCCAATTTGGTTGACTGTTTTTTGTTTTGGCCCATTTGAGGGCCCAATAGGGATATTCTGGTAATTTCACTTTGATTTTCTGATTATTTAGGTTTAAATAAACTAGTTTGCAAGTTTTTATAATTTTTTATAATTTTTGGATTTTTAAATTATTTTATTATTATTTTATTATTATTTTTAAAATTTCACATTTTCCAACTTTTTACATTTTTCTTAGGTTAATTACATTAAAATAGGAATTTAGCAACTTTTAGAATAATTTTATCACTTTTAGATTAATTTTTATAATTATTTTACGTTTTAATAGTTTTTTAATCATTTTAAATAGTTTGTATTAGTTTTAAGATTTCTAAAAATAGTTTTTAATCTTTTTAGGTCATTTTAGAGGTTTACCAATTGAAAAATCTTTATTTGGGCTTTTTGATAATTTATTTGATTTTTAGGTCTTTAATTAGCATTTAAAAATTGAATATTTAATTATTTAAAAGGTTTGAAAAAGTTTTGATCATTGGTAAACTCTTAGATTATTTATTTTGATTTTTGGTGAATTTTTGGTAATTTTTAGAATTTATTTTTATTTTTGTGGTTTTTAAGGTTCTACGTTTTAACTTTCTAGTAGTGTTTTTTTTTATTTTTTCGTCTTCGTCATCCTCTTTTCTCATCCCCTTCTAAACCAAATATTAATCACAAATCTTGAACATCTTAGTCACACACATATACCTCCTTGGGAAACGAACTTTCATTGGGTCATTAACACTTTCCTAAAGTCATTTGTTCAATACTTTTCCCTATTTACCCTCCTTTTCCTAAAGGTGTGGTAAAACACTACAATCACTTTGGCGCCACTGCCGGGGAGGTGTGTCGTGATTAATTTCCATTGTTGTTTTTAATATTAACCATATATAGTATTTGTATTAGTAGAACTCTACTAATACGTATTATCGGTTTTCTTGGTTTTTCTTGTACAAATATTATTACTATATTGTATTAAGTATCACAATAAATATACAATATCTCCAAAAGTGTGAAAACACAACCTTAATTGGGATTTCATCACTCAATTATTGTATTCGAATCTCAAACAAAAAGAAAAAGGCAAAAATAGATAAATACTTTCGTGAAGCTCGATTTTGAAAAATACAAACTATAAGGTGGGTATAAGGTGGGTATAAGGCGGGTATTATAAAATATACCCTAAGGAAAAAGGCTCTTAAGTGCTTCGCACCGCCTCGTTTCCCCGCTTGCTTGTGAGTATTTTGAGATTGAAGGCTAATCGAGGGTTTTGCCGCCCAAAGTATTATTACGTATAGTATATTTGCTTGGTTTCTTTGTGATTAAACCCTCTTGAACAATTTGGTTTTCACAAAAGTTCTAAAGTCATTCGAAGGCGTTCACTCCACGTGATCGTTTTCATTCCTTTGAGGCTTCTTTAATCAAGAGTTTGATTCGAGGAGAGATTTTGTAGATTGTTGTCTACGAAGATACACCAAAATCCAAAAAAAATAAATATCATGCAAAACACAAAAAAAATTGAAAATCACAAAACACCCAAAAAGAATCTTCTTTGCTCACCTCCCATTCTTTGTGAAGTTTATGATCACTCGTAATCAAGCAAAACGAGCTCGTAAACGACTCCAAAGGAAGCCAATCAAGAGACGTTGATTGTTGAAGAACCTCCAATTGTTGAACCTATTGTAGAACAAGAAGTCGTCATGGCTAATCGTACTATGATGGAGTTGCTACAAGCACCCACCGAGGGTTTTGGAGAGGCTATTGTGATTCCCGCCATCCTTGCGGAGAATTTCGAGATTAAGACGGGTTTAATGTCGATGTTGCAAGCAAATAAGTTTAGAGGTCACGAGAAAGACAACCCGCATTATCATATTAGGAATATTAACCGTCTCACCGCCACTAGCAAGTTTAAGGATGTTCCACATGACGCCATTAAGATGATGTTGTTTCCATACTCATTGGATGGACCCGCAAAAATTTGGCTCGAGAAAGAACCGCCAAATTCGATTTTTACATGGGCCGATCTCGTTTCTAAGTTTGTGAACAAGTTTTTTCCACCATCTAAAACAACACACTCGAAAAATGAGATTTCACGTTTTGTGCAAAGAAATAATGAAAGTTTTTCAATGGCATGGGAACGATTTAAAGAAATGTTACATGAATGTCCACACCATGATTTTACGGAATTGCATCAAGTGGATACTTTTTATAATGGGCTTAATGATCATGAACGAGATTATTTAAATGCCGCCGCGGGTGGTAATTTTTTGTGCAAGACGACAAATGAGGCTTTGCAAATCATCGAGAATAGATCTAAGGTTTATAGCCCTCGTAACACACCGAGTGTTGCCAATTTGGGTTCGTCATCATCGTCACAATCGTCTCGTAGCATTAATGCCTTACATGATGAAGCTAATGAGGAAAATCGGTTTTTTGATAGATTTGCTAATCTTATGTCCCATTGGAAGGCTCAAGAAGCTTCCAATTCCGCTTCGGTTAAAGTGGTTGCTAAGAGTTGTTTATCTTGTGGTGGAGCTCATGATCTTTCCGAGTGCATTACCGTGGATGTTAACACTTCGAGTGCTTATGTAGCAACGGGAACTTATAACCAAAACGGTCAAGGTTCCCGCCAAAATCAAGCTCCACCAAACCAAAATGTTAACAATTATCGAAACAACAACCAAGGTAATTACCAAGGCAACACACGTAACTACAACAAGGGGAATTATCAAAATGGGAATGGACAAATTTCTAATCAAAATCAAAACCGTGATTTTCAAAACACTACACAAGGTTTTCAAAATGCTCACACTAAAAATTTGCAAGGAGAATTTTTGGATTATGCTAAAGCAAATGATGCTAAATTTGATAACATGCAACGTGAGATGATTAGCTTAAGATCCGAGTTGAAAAACGAGCTAAAAAATGAACTTGCTAATGAACTAAAAACTCATGCAAACAAAATGGAAGGAAATGTCCAACGTCTTCAACAAAATCAACAAAAGATGGAATTAGGACAACATGAGATTAAGCAAGAGTTATTAAAAGCGGATGCTAGGCAATCAAAATTTGAGGACCGAATGGCTAAGATGTTTGAAGCAATCATGGGTAAACCCTCTTCCTCGGGTGGTCTTCCTAGTGATACCATTGCAAACCCGAAGGGAGAAATGAATGTTATTGCTACACGAAGTGGTAAAACTTTCAAGGAACCAATCTCTCGTCCAAGTACTTCTACGGAGAAGGAAATCGAGAAAGAACCCGAGGTGATGGTCGAAAAGGAACACATTACAATCCCACGAAGTACCGCTCATACCACACCTACGGTTGAACCAATACCAATTGTGGAACCCGAGTTTCCAAGGCCGCTGCCTAATGTCCAACCCACACCACCTTTACCCTACCCTTCGAGACGAAACAAAGAGAAGTTGCAAGAACGTAACAAACAACAAATCGAGCTTTTTATAAAAATGTTTCAACAAGTGTATTTTGATGTAAGTTTAGCCGACACGTTGTTATATATGCCTCGTTTCGCTTCCACTTTTAAAAGTATGATGAGCGATAAGGAAAAGCTTTCAAAGCTTGCTAATTGTTCTTCGGTTTATCTTAACCACATACCGGAAAAAGTTGGTGATCCCGGAAAGTTTCTCATTCCGTGTGACATACAAGATATGAAAGAATGCCTCGCCTTGGCCGATCTTGGTGCGAGCATTAATTTGATGCCATTTTCCATTTGGAAATCGCTTTCGCTTCCGGCTCTCATTCCTTCGAACATGTCCATCGAGATGGCCGATCATTCTACGATTATGGCATGTGGAGTAGCCGAAGATGTTTTCGTTAAAGTGGGGAAGTTCTACTATCCCGTTGATTTTATAGTAGTTGACATCCCCGCGGATCCTCAAGTTCCTCTAATTTTAGGTCGTTCATTTTTAGACACTTCGAGATCGCTTATCGATGTTCATGCGAGAACTATCACTTTGAGATTCAACGAAGAGGAACTTGTTATAAACGCTACTCAAAACTCTAAACCTTCTCATGTTTATGCAATCGCTACCATCAATCACATTGACATCGTTGATGTGGTTTGCGATGAGTTTTCACAAGAAGTGTTAGGTTTTTCCGATAGCTCGTCAAGTGGCAATCCCACTATTTTGGATCCGATTTTTGCTAATTCCACACCAAATCTCACTCCATTCCAAGGAGGCGATCTCAATTCAAATGAGATCGACAATGAAGATGAGGTGTTGATTAGTGATGATACTTCTATTCCACCATTTCTTTCGCCGATGGAAGTTATGAGTGTTGAACCAAAATCTTCAATCGAGGAACCACCTATCCTTGAATTGAAAGATCTTCCTTCTCACCTTGAATACGCATTCTTGGAAGGTGATGACAAGTTGCCGGTTATTATTGCAAAAGGTCTTGCTAATGATGAAAAAACCGAGCTCTTGAAAGTTCTTAAGGCTCATAAAGGGGCAGGTGCGTGGAAAATATCCGACATTAAGGGTATTGACCCAAAATTTTGTACTCACAAGATTTTAATGGAGGAGGACTACAAACCCGTAATCCAAAGTCAAAGAAGGGTGAATCCCAAAATTAACGATGTCATTAAAAAGGAGGTCCTTAAACTCCTTGACGCGGGAATGATTTATCCTATATCTGATAGCCCATGGGTGAGCCCAATCCATTGTGTCCCTAAAAAGGGAGGAATGACTGTTGTGCCTAATGAAAACAACGAGTTAATTCCGACTCGTGTTGTGACCGGTTGGAGGGTGTGTATTGACTACCGAAAGTTAAATGACGCCACTCGTAAAGACCACTTTCCTTTGCCCTTCATGGATCAAATATTGGAGCGACTAGCGGGAAATGAATTCTATTGCTTTTTAGATGGTTTTTCCGGTTACTTTCAAATCCCTATCGACCCTCGTGATCAAGAGAAGACTACTTTTACGTGTCCTTATGGAACGTTCGCTTATCTTAGGATGCCTTTCGGACTTTGTAATGCACCCGGAACGTTTCAACGGTGTATGATGGCGATTTTTCACGATATGATCGAGAATTCGATGGAAGTGTTTATGGATGACTTCTCGGTGTTTGGTAATTCGTTCACGTCATGTTTATCTAATCTCGAACAAATGTTGAAACGTTGTGAAGAAACCAATCTTGTGCTTAATTGGGAAAAATGTCATTTCATGTGTAAACAAGGAATCGTCTTAGGACATAAAGTGTCGAAGGCGGGGATTGAGGTCGATAAAGCTAAGGTAGACGTCATCGCCAAGTTACCTCATCCCAAAACCGTTAAGGGAGTTAGGAGTTTCCTAGGCCACGCGGGCTTTTATCTTCGTTTCATCAAGGACTTTTCGAAAATCTCTTGACCTATGACACACCTTCTCGAGAAGGATGCTCCTTTTAACTTCAATGAGGATTGTGTTAAGGCTTTCGAAACTCTCAAAAGGAAACTTACCGAAGCTCCCATTCTTGTTGCTCCTAATTGGGAATTACCCTTTGAAATCATGTGCGATGCAAGTGATTATTCTATAGGGGCCGTCTTAGGGCAACGTTATGACAAGCATTTCCGTCCTATCCATTATGCTAGTAAGACGATGACCGAGGCTCAATTAAAGTACACAACAACATAAAAGGAATTCCTTGCCGTGGTCTATGCTTTTGAGAAATTCCGACCTTATCTCGTCTTGACTAAAAGCATCGTGTATACCGACCATTCGGCTATCAAGTATCTCTTAGCTAAGCAAGATGCTAACCGAGATTGCTTCGTTGGATGCTCCTCCTCCAAGAATTTGATGTCACCGTGCTTGACAAAAAAGGAGCCGAGAATCTAGCGGCCGATCATCTCTCTCGTCTAGAAGATCCTCACAAAGATGTTTTCGAGAACAAGGAAATCACCGAAACATTTCCTCTTGAGACTCTCAGTGTAGTGAATTCTAAAGACACCACCCCATGGTTTGTCGACATTGCAAATTACCATGCGGGCAATTTCATAATCAAGGGTATGACGACACAACAAAAACGAAAATTCTTTCGTGACGTCAAGTTCTATTTTTGGGACGACCCTTATCTCTTTTGGATTTTTGCGGATCAACTCGTTCGTCGTTGTGTGTTTGGTGCCGAAGCTTCTAATATCCTTAGAGCTTGTCACGAGGGACCCACGGGTGGTCACCACGGTGCTAATCTCACGGCTAAGAAAGTGTTCGATGCCGGTTTCTTTTGGCCTTCTATCTATCGTGATGCAGACGCACTTGTTAAGTCGTGTGATTCGTGCCAACGTCAAGGAAAATCGTCTCAACGTGATGAAATGCCACAAAACATAATTCAAGTATGTGAGATTTTCGACATATGGGGAATAGACTTTATGGGGCCGTTCCCATCGTCTCATGGCAACAAATATATCCTCGTCGCGGTAGACTACCTTTCTAAGTGGGTGGAAGCTAAGGCTTTGCCTACTAATGATGCTCGTGTGGTAGTGAAGTTTTTGAAGCAACTATTCTCTCGGTTCGGAACCCCTCGTGCTATTATAAGCGATCGTGGAACCCATTTTTGTAATGACCAATTCGAAAAGGTTCTAAAGAAATATGGAGTTACTCATCGTCTTTCTACGGTTATCACCCGTAAACGAGTGGGCAAGTCGAGGTTTCGAACTGAGCTTTGAAGAGGATTTTAGAGAGGTCAATTGGAGAAAACCGTGCTTCATGGTCCGACAAACTTGATGACGCTTTATGGGCCTTTAGGACCGCTTATAAGACACCTATTGGTTTCACTCCTTATAAGTTAGTCTATGGGAAGAATTGTCATTTGCCCATTGAATTGGAGCACAAGGCATATTGGGCCCTTAAGCATGCAAACTTTGACTTGAAGACCGCGGGAGATCACCAGAAAATACAATTGAATGAATTGGATGAATTAAGAGATAATGCTTATGAAAATTCATTAATTTTTAAAGAAAAGACTAAAAAGTTTCATGATTCAAATTTTAAAAACCGGGTTTTTAACGTTGGTGATCAAGTGTTGCTTTTTAACTCTTGTCTTAAGATATTTTCCGGGAAATTGAAATCTCGTTGGTCGGGTCCGTTCACCATTACACAAGTGTTTCCATATGGGACCATTGAGCTAGCTCAAGATGATGGTCCTAATTTCAAGGTGAATGGACATAGGCTTAAGCACTATTTTGGTGGGGAAATTCCTTCAATGGTTGCCCTCGACCAAGTCACCTTCCCCAATGATAATTAGCATTGAGGGGATCGATTCGAGCTCATGACTCGGTAATCAAAAACGAGGTGCCTCGTGGGGGAGATCCCATGCTTATCTTTTAGGCTTACTATTCACTAATAAGGGGACTTGTACCCTTTCAACTCGTTGTCTCGTGGTTGTTTGTGATTGTGTTATCTGGATCATCATCATCATCTACGATTGAAGACTCTCGTGTTCGTTTACGTGAGCCTCCATCGTTCGTTTGAAGAAGTTTTTCACGATTCCATGACATATCCTTTATTGTTCTAACAATTATCTTTTAGCATATTTAATAAACGGCTTTAGATATATTGTTGATCACCCTTTCCATGCTAGATCCTAAGCATTCGACTCTTCGTCTCTAGTATGGGGGTGCTCCACCTTTAGAGTCGAAACATTGAGGACAATGTTTACTTTTAGTATGGGGGGGGGTGAATAGGTACTTGCTTTGCTACGCCCTCACGCTTTCCAACTTTCAATGTTTTGTTTTGCTAATAAGGCTAAAAATGGCCAAATTTTAAATTTTTCTTAAGTTTTCATAAGTGTTTTTAAGACACGAATGTATATTTTCCGTTGGGTAGAATAAGAGTTAATTTTTGACTTGATGGGCATTTGGAGCCATTTACATTCCTTAACCCGCTCAATTCAAGTTTTGCTAGACTTTTATATAGGGAGCTTTAAAACGCGAAAGTCTTAATTCATACGGGTTAAGAACAAGAACTTTTCGCAAGTTCCTATAATTGATTCTAGAAAGTCACTTATCAAGGGAACTTTAAAACGCATTCTCTAAGCTTGAAAAAGTCCAAGAAAGTGCAAGATCCTATAGGTGGCTTGAAAACCCAAAACTTTGATTTGATATAGTCTTAATGAAAGCTAATCCAAATTTGGCTTAATTTTGACTTGCATGGCTAAGTATTCACGAGTCTCTTTAATTAGAGGTCTTTATATAGTGAAGAACGAGAAATGATAGAGTTAGACAAGTGATCATGCTAAACGTAGAACACGAAAGTGTTCTTTCAAAAACTCATATGTTTTTAATTGTGGCTTTTTCTTCCCATAAGATCAATGCATTAGGAATAAATCATAATTGCAATAAGTAAGGTCGTACGATTTGAAAGGTTACTTTGCCTCTAGCACAAGATCGTTTAAAAGTTCCTCGGGGTTGAATAGAGTTCATAGCCAAGGCTTAACTTATTGAAGCGGGACGCGAAGATTGGTAATCATCCAAAAAGGCCCTAACAAGGCATGAGGAGCTCTATTTTTGCTAAAGATCCAAGATGATGTGAAGAATCATTATTCCTAAATCAATATGAAGGATCGAGACACACGACGAAAAGCAATTACTCCCCTAAAGATCATGGAGAAAGTCTATCCAAAAAGACCCTAACAAGGTATGAGGATAAATATATCCAAGTCCGAAAAGGAGGCGGATCGTTGTATATCAAAATCCAAAGTAAATATTGAAGAAAAATGATGAAGTCGTGGTCCAATATGAAGAATCTCTCAAAAACGTCAAGTGAAGAAATTCCAAATATATGAAGAGAAGACCATAATTTCAAGAACGTCTTCCCAAGATTTGAAGTATGAAGTACATGCCAAATATCGGTCCGAGAAAGGTCTCAAATCGTGAAACGAGTTAAGCCAAGATATGAACTTAAGGAGATACACGAGAAGCCGTTTTAAAAGATTTTGTCCTTCGGCTAACTATTGATCAAATCGTGATACTTTGCTTTCGGACTAATAACTACTCAAATAAGTCAATATGAATCACTTGTGATCCATGACAAATAGATAAAAAAATGCTAGTAACCCATTTCCTTTTATAATAACTAGGATTGCGGGGAGAAAAAGTATTACACAATTTGGACGTATGAGTAGTGTTAGCATTGTGACTTGTACCAACAATGATCTTGTTTTTGCACTTAGCATGGAATGTATGACAATCAAGGATGACGAAGTGTACTCTAAGGGACATTCACTTGTTTCTATTCTTTGACCCTAAAAGTCACTTTTCGTGATGAAAATCATATGTTATGTCTTTACACATCATCGTAGTATGTTGCAAGTATTTTTACTCTTCAATAAAGGTGAATAAAATTGAACTTTGGTGATGCTTAGATACTTTATTCTAGCATTGCGTGAGGGCACGGCAATGGCTTAGTATGGGGGAGTGATGAGATGGCATTTATACATGATCTCATCGTTCTTTTCGGGCTTTAAATGCATAAAAATGTCATTAAATACCATATATATGCTTGTGTTTGTTTACTTGTGTATTTTAGGTATGGATATCGTGAAAAAGAAAAAGATCACAAGATACAAGGAAAAACGGACACGAGAAACAAAGCCGTACAAAGAACCGGGCCCTAATCATGGAATTCTCAACAAATACCCTTGAAGACTTGAAGACAAACAAGATTGATCCTCATTTATTGAAGAAATGACACTTAAAACCCTTGTATATTAATAATTACAAGTTTGGTCCCTTAAGTTTGTCAAAATTACACAAAAGGTCCCTCAACTTTGAAGAAATGGCAAGATTAGTCCCTCAACAATTCCAAATTGTCAATTATGGTCCCTCATCAAGCCAAAGATACATTGAAGACCTTTGAAGATCAAAAATGTCCAAGATCAGTCCTTCAAATATGCAAAAGTTCCAAAAACAACCCTTGATACACCTTTTGGAAAGTTTTGTGCAAAAAATGACAAGATGTGAAAGTTGTTACAAGTATAAATGGGCGCTGATGGACTTTTGAACACAAATGCAAAAATAAAGGAAGCATAAGGACTAAAGGTGTGCATTGAAACTTTCAAACACATAAACACGTGCCAAACAAAACCAATCCCCCAAAATCGGATCAAAAGTTACTACTGTTCACCCGAAGAACCCAGTAACTATCTTCATTAAAACAAAGGGTAAAATGAAATTACCCTTTCCCACACTTGATTCACACGCCTATAATCTCATCCCAACCTTAAAACACTCACTCCCACTCACCAAGAGGCCCCACCACCAAAACCGTTTCACCATCATGTGACAACTTCCTCACCAAGGCTTGCCACGTGTCAAGATCAACAGCCCACATCATTTGCTTCATATCAAAGCTACTATAAACGGTTTGGATGCATTTGGACAGCTCACACCAAGAAAACGTCTAGAAGGACTTAGGGCATTTAGGGAATTTCACTTTTAGGGTTTGTGAATAGTGTTTAGCCAGGCATTTGCCTATAAAAGGAGACCTCAACATGTGATAGTCCCTTTGTTCCAGATTTTAGCTTTAAATCTTTATAATTCCTTTTTATGAAATAAAGTTTGAATTTCTTAAAATTTTGAGTTCTAATCTGTTATTTATAAAAGTTTGGTGTTTGATAAGCTAAAATCTGAGTTCCATTATCTTGTTTGAAGGTTTTTGAGGCAAGGTTTTAAGTGATAAAACTTATGCATCAAAAATCAGAAACTTGGTATATTTTGATCTCACCTTGTGGTTTGTTCTTCTTAGCAGCTTGGAAGCTGGTACTTGTTCTGCTAGTACCTAAGCTCAAACAATCCAGGGCCTAGATGTAGGTCTTGGAGGTTTGCATCCTTCTCCCTTTTCATTTTCTCTTTTATTTTTCTGAATTTGGTGATTATTGCATGTTTATGCTTGACTCTGTGTTATTGTGGTGGATTATTGTTGATTTGGTTTGGTTTGATGTTATTGAGGTGTTATTGATCTGATTTGTGGGTTAAATCTTCATATGCCTTTGAAAATTTGTGGAATCAAGTTTTAAAAGGGTGTTTGGGTTTACTGCATAAGTTAGGATTGTGGTTTGTTAAGTGCTTGTTTTGTGTAAGCAAGTGTTGGTATCTGCTTGTTAGGTGTATTTGTTCATCTGTTTGCAGGTTTTGTGGGTTTGATCACATAGATTCATTATTTGGCTATAAAATCTTCAAAACTTGGTAAAATTGGCTAGGATTTTGAGGACACCTAGATCTAAGCATAGGCTAGGGCTAACAAGTGCTAAATCATAGTTAATCACACCAGGGAAGAAGGATTTGAGGCTTGAAATTGGATCAAGTGTCAAGTATATCAGCAAACTTGTTTCTGCATATGTTCATTGTTAATCAGTAACTTCTAGTGCTTTGATCTTGTTATTTACTTTGATTCAGTGTTTGATTCTTGTTGCTTTGTGTTTGTTCTTAGTTTATATAGCTTGTGTATGCATCCTGTTAAGTCTGGTTGGCTTATTGTGGCTAAATCTGCTTATTAAGTGCTTAACTGCTTATTTCCATATCTGGTGCATATCTGGTGACTGTTTGGATTATTGTGGCTTATTGTGTGAACCAATTTGTGATTTTATTGTTGCTATTGACTCCTTGTGATTCACTGATCACAAGGGTGCCTTTGTTTCCAATTGAATCAAACCAGAACTCTCAAATAAGCTTGGTCAAATAGTCAAAGCAGTGGGAACTCCTTTCCCCTGCTAGTTGCCACTGATAGTGTAAATTTGGGTTCAGCTTATCAATAAGCTATAATAGCTTATTCCAACCTGCAACAACTTTGTTTTTGTAATAGGTGCTCATATTTTGACCCATTTGTTCATACTGGAGCATTTGGGTGGTTGACTTTAGGGTTTGACTAGAAAACCAACTCCTTTGACTTTTACATAAGTTCATTTGTGCTTATTCTGGCTTATTGGTTGTGCTTATTGGAATTTTGTTGATTGATTTTGCTTATTGAGTCCATTTGAAAGCTTTTGCAAGTTGAATCAAGTCCTGTGGTGCCCTAAATCTCTAAAACGACTATTTTATCTTTTAGTGAAATTTTTCTTTGCTTATTTCTGGCTTTTTGAGTAAGCTTTTTCAAAAATTCTTTTTATAGATCTCATAAGCATCCCAAAAGAAGGTTGTGTGTCAAATTAGAGCTTATGGCATTAGCTTATTGCTTAATGGGCTGAAAAGCCCAATAAGAATAAGTTGAGTGTTAAATAAGCTGTGATAAGCTCATTTTCAGCTTTTGGGCCTTTAGAGTTTTGTTCTTAGAATTGAATTTTGAGTCAAATAGGGCTTTTCCAAGTCAATTGGGCCAAGTTTGACTTTTTGGGCCCAATAGCCCAATTTGGTTGACTGTTTTTGGTTTTGGCCCATTTGAGGGCCCAATAGGGGTATTCTGGTAATTTCACTTTTATTTTCTGATTATTTAGGTTTAAATAAACTAGTTTGCAAGTTTTTAGAATTTTTTAGAATTTTTGGATTTTTAATATTATTTTATTATTATTTTATTATTATTTTTAAAATTTCACATTTTCCAACTTTTTACATTTTTCTTAGGTTAATTACATTAAAATAGGAATTTAGCAACTTTTAGAATAATTTTATCACTTTTAGATTAATTTTTATAATTATTTTAAGTTTTAATAGTTTTTAAATCATTTTAAATAGTTTTTATTAGTTTTAATATTTCTAAAAATAGTTTTTAATCTTTTTAGGTCATTTTAGAGGTTTACCAATTGAAAAATCTTTATTTGGGCTTTTTGATAATTTATTTGATTTTTAGGTCTTTAATTAGCATTTAAAAATTGAATATTTAATTATTTAAAAGGTTTGAAAAAGTTTTGATCATTGGTAAACTCTTAGTTTATTTATTTTGATTTTTGGTGAATTTTTGGTAATTTTTAGAATTTATTTTTATTTTTGTGGTTTTTAAGGTTCTACGTTTTAACTTTCTAGTAGTGTTTATTTTTATTTTTTCGTCTTCGTCATCCTCTTTTCTCATCCCCTTCTAAACCAAATATTAATCACAAATCTTGAACATCTTAGTCACACACATATACCTCCTTGGGAAACGAACTTTCATTGGGTCATTAACACTTGATTTTTCCTAAAGTCATTTGTTCAATACTTTTCCCTATTTACCCTCCTTTTCCTAAAGGTGTGGTAAAACACTACAATCAACATGATTAATTAAATCACCACAAGATTTATAAAGGTAGAATGAGAGATATGAAATAAACTTGATTAAATTGAAGATTAAGATTCAAAGTTACAAGATTAAGATGAAGATTAAGAAAACTTGAAGAGAAAGCTAGAGAGAGAAAATAAACACACCAATTAGCTACTAAAAATTAAAAACTAAAACATTAACTCCCCACTAATGACTATTTTATAACTATATATAGGGGAGGTGGTAGGCTTGTTTCTTCTCTTTTCTTCTCGTCTTTCTCGACTGAGGCTCGGGTTTAGTCGAATGATAACTTGAGCTCGTCTTCTATTTTTCTTCTTTTAATAGACTTGGTTCTTCGACTTCGTTAAACTTCCGTCTTTAGACTTTTTCTTCGATAAATCTTCAAAAAAGGCCTTCGACTTCCGTTCTTCTTGCACTTTTGATCTTTTGACTTTGTCTTTTGTCTTTTTCTTCGATAAAAGCCCGTGAAAGCCCATGTTTTCTTCCCTTTTCACATTTTGGTCCTACAACACAATAAAAACACAAACCACGCATAATTCCGACATTTACGACATAAAATACACGTTTTGGTCTTGTTATTATTGGAAATAAGTGGTAAAAGGATAAGTGTTTTTACACTTATTAATGACGTCTCAACAAGATATTTATGCTGCGGGTACTGAGAATCGTCCACCCATGCTCACCAAGGAGAACTACACTACATGGGCTAGTCGTCTCCTTCTTATTCAAAATGTAAACCTTTGGGAAAATTGATCAAGCAATTCAAGTCATTCTCATGGGACTTCCTGAAGATGTTTATGCTGCTGTCGATAGTTGTGAAACCACACAAGAGATGTGGCTTAGGATTCAGAAAATGACGAAGGGGAGTGAAATCGGTTTACAAGAAAAGGAAACTAAGTTGCTTCGTGAATGGGAGAAATTTACGTCTACTGAAGGGGAACAAATTGAACCTTACCATCATCGGTTTTGAGCCCTCATGAATCATCTTAGAATAAAGAAACATGAACCTGCACAAATTGCTGCAAACATCAAATTTCTTGATAATCTTCCTTCTGAATGGTCACGATATGTCACTCTTGTAAATCAAACCAAGGATCTTCATGTCGTGGACTACACTCAAGTATATGATTATTTGAAGATGAATCAAGATGAAGCTAACGAAGTTAGGGCTGAAAGACGTGCCAAGACACAAGATCCATTGGCTTTTATGGCAAACTCTCCATCATCTATGTCATATCCCATGGTACCTTACCATCAACCCTCATCAAGTAACTTCATGCAACAACAACAACAAAAACTCACCTCTTATAGATATCAACTTCCTGGTGCTGTGAACTACTTACAACAACCCATTGCCTATTTTGATGACATCACCGATCCTACTCATGCGATTAATACTGGTCTTGCACTTCTCACAAAGGCATTCAAATTTACCATTAACCCCACCAACAACAATCAGAGAATCTCCTCGAACACTAGAAATAGACAGATTGCTCAACCTTTCATGAATGCGAATCAAGATCGCCAATTGGTAGTTGCTGGGAACACGGGGACACAATATGGTTAGAATGCTGGGCAGACTGTTGGGAATGCAGGAAATCAGTATGGACAAATCCGTGGTCAGAATCCGAATGTTCCGAATGCGGGTAATTAGAATGGGTTAATAGTTGTGCCAGAAGTTGGTAATCAGATGGGAAACATTGTGGCTGCAAGGGCTGAGAATACGGGTACGGGAAATGGAAACAACAATCGTCAGGTTCAGTGCTACAACTGCAGGGGATTTGGTCATTATGCTCGAGATTGCACAGCCAAAAAGAAGAGGGATGCTTCTTATCTTCAGACTCAGCTTCTTATAGCACAAAAAGAAGAGGCATGGATTCCACTTCAAGTTGAGGAATTTGATCTTATGGCTTCTGCCGTAGAATATGACGAGGAAGAAGAGGTGAATGCCAACTACATCTTGATGGCAAACCTACAACAAGCATCTACCTCAGGAATGCATGTTGACAGAGCTCCCGTTTATGATTCAGATGGTCCCTCTAAGGTACATCCAAGTTTTGATGATAATGATATATATAGTTTGTCTAATCAGGAGGAAGAGTATACTGAGATGCTTGAGCCCTACATTGAGACACACGGTGATCAAACGAATAATAGTAAAATTATTTCGAATGAGCCCAGTGTGGACCTTAGTGTGGATCAAGTTGCCCAGCCTACAACCCTTCCTGATGCGACACATACGTATTATAAATCTCTATTTCATATGCTTGATAAGGATGTCGACCATGCTATGGTGGTTAATAATAAGTTTAGAGAAACTAATGCCAAATTAACCACTAAGCTTGCGTGATATAAGGAACGGGAGAAAAGTTTTGAAATTCATCAAGTTAAAATCAAAGAACTTGAACAAGCTCATGCTACATCGGTTTATTAAGAAAAATGCACAACTAAGAAATTAAATGCCTTACACTTAAGTAGTGCTAAAAAGATAAGCTAATTAAATGATGAAATCACTTCTCTTAATAAACAGCTTTCAACTGAAAAATCTATTATTTTGGATTTAAAAGAAGAACGAAAAAGCTGAAACATGATTTCAAAATTCGAGAAGATGGGATTCTTGAGGATTTTTGCAAAGCTCGGGATAGGATTAGAGAATTAGACAACCTTTTAGTAAAACGTGGCCAAACTATGCAGACGATAAATATGCTCGCACCAAAAGTGAATGAGATAAATTACACTCGATACAAATTGGCTTTAGGTTACCCTCTTCCTCCTAATCTTGGATATCTTAAGCAAGTTCAGGCCACTAATGAAACCTTATATAATGGTAGTGTGCTCTTGTCTGATGAGCATGATCCCCCTAGTGTGCATGATTCTGAGGAAACTACTGAACCTGCAGAAGAGACTCGTTTAAGAATGAAAAAAACTTGATAAAGAAGTGACACTGGTTTATTATCCAAAAGTTAATCCTCCAATTGTTTTTGTTCAATCTAAAACGAGTACTGAAATTCTTTTGCTCCCAAGTGAGGAATTGTCTGATGACCCTCCTAAACAGAGTATCACACGCCGATTTCTAAATGAGCTAAAAGATAACTTTGTCATACTTAAACGTGTTGTTAATTCCAAAATCACTGGAGGAAATTTTACATCACCTGTTTAGATTGAGGTTCAGAAAATTATTCAAAACGATATTAATCCGATTATTAATCAAGTTGATGCTAAGTTAGGCAATTTGGAAAACGCTTTTATAAAAGAATTTGCCAACTTTGTTGAAGACTTTAAATCTTTGGCGAAGGAAGCTGATGAATCTCTTGATAAAATCAATGTTTTGGAAAATGATCTTGAACGCCTCTCTAAAGCACGTGATAGTATTGATAGTAGCTCTGTTGAGTTAGGTACCTCTATGTCGCATAATGAAAACCTCCAAACTGAGCTTGATCTTATGAAAGAAAAAATGTAATCTTATGTCATTAAAAAGGATAAAGAATTCACCGATCTTTGGAATAAATTTGTCAAAATATGTGATGAATGCAAATATGACAAAATTTTGTATGATAAAGCTTACAATTAAATGCAACAAACTATCGTACAGTTGCAGGCTCAGTTAGGAGGGATTAAGGAAAAGAATTTGGCCTCTTCAGGGTTAGAGAGTGCCAGTGATGGAAATGCTCAGAAGCTTAAGGCTAAGATTGCAGATTTAGAATCTGTTGTTGTTTCATATAAGCGGGCTGTTGAACAAAGTAAGTCTGTCTATCAGAAACTTATTGATAACATATGTGAGAACTATAAGTTAAAGGCCTTGTTAAAAGATAAGACTTTTGAGCCTAGCTCGATTGTGGATACGATGATACAAAAACCAGCAACCTCGGGACCCACTCGTATTGCTGTAACACCGTTTCCCAAGGCTGCTGGAACAAAAGCTTCTGTGCTTGCCCCAGGAATGTTTCGCGTTAGACCCTCCTCTCAAACTAGGGTAGATATCTATGTGCCTAGGACTCAACGTAAAGCAAGCGTTAGGACAAAACCGACCAGTATCGCTCAACCACAAGTCAATGATTTAAAAAATGATAATTCTAACAAGCGTGTGTCTTTTTGTACAGGAATGAACAACTACACTAAGAGCAGAAGGCCACAGCCTACGAGCAATACAAGGAATGATAGGGTCCTTTTGCCTCTAGAAGTAGTCGTCCCAATGCTAATAATGTGGAAGTAGAAGAACACCGTAGGAATTTACCCTTTTTTATTCATAAACAGAAACTTAATTCTGAATGTAATGACTTTAAACTTGCTATTCGGAATGAAAAATCTGAAGTTATTTGTGCTAAATGTAATAAATGTTTCTTTACTTTTAGTCATGATGTTTGTGGTTTGAATATGAATGGTTTGAACTATTGTGGTTACACTCGACTTTACAAGCTTTCTATCAGCGAAACACATAGCACTCCTAAGGCTAAAGTGTATGTTCAAAAAACTAAGCAGGTAGGATCCACTAAAGGTCTTTCTACATCTAGAAGTCCTAGATTTACCTCGAAGTGGTTGCCTACTGGAAGATATTTTGCCTCTAATGGTCATGTTATTGATACTAGTAGATCTCATACTGACAGTAAAATGTCGGTATGTGATATGGCTTGATTATTACCTAACCTTACATAAACGTATTTCTTAGGTTGCCAAATTTTCTCTTCTCTTATCATTGGCAGGCTGTTGAAACTTGTCTCTGGTGCATGGACTCGGGCTGTTCCAAACATATGACTGTGAATCGAAGCCTTCTCAAGAACTTTGTATGGTGTTTTATGGGAACTGTTCGATTTGGAAATGATCATGTTGCTACAATTCTAGGCTATGGTGATCTTCATTGGGGAAATATTATCATCACCAGAGTATCCTTTGTTGATGGCTTGGGACACAATTTGTTCTCGGTTGGGCAATTTTGTTATTCAGATTTGGAGGTAGCCTTCAGAAGTCATACATGCTTTGTTAGGGATCTTGAAGGAATCGTACCACCAACCTTTACACCATTGATCTTTTTCAAATGTCTGCTACATCTACAATTTGTCTCATGGCCCGGGCCACTTCAACAAAGTCATGGTTATGGCATCAAAGGTTATCAAATCTCAATTTCGATTCCATCACCCAACTTGCAAAAGATGATCTCGTTACCGGTCTTTCAAAGTTCAAATATACTAAAGACCATCTTTCTCCATCATGTGAGCAAGGTAAAATCAAAATAAGCCTCACAAACCCAAACCTGTTCCAAATTCGACGAATAGGTTGCATCTCCTTCATATGGATTTGTGTGGCCCAATGAGAATCAAAAGCATCAACGGAAAGCGGTATGTCCTTGTTATTGTGGATGCTTATTCTCGTTACACATGGGTTCATTTCTTGCTTCAAAATATGAAGCCACTGATGTAATTATTAATTTCTTGAAGAAAACATCAGTGCTACTTCAAGCCCCTGTTATCATTGTAAGAACAGATAACGGCATATAATTCACCAATTAGAAATTGAAAGCTTATTTTGACGAAGTTGGGATTTCTCATCAAACTTCGGCTGTAAGAACTCCAGAGTAGAATGGAGTTGTGGAACGGAAGAATCGTACGTTGGTTGAAGCTTCTCGGACGATGTTTCTCTCCTCCAGTGCACCGTTATTCCTTTGGGATGACGCTATAGCAACTACATGTTATACTCAAAACCGCTCCATTATTCACACCCGTTTCAACAAAAAACCTTATGAGATCATTAATGGAAGAAAACCAGATATTTCATTTTTACATGTCTCCGGTGCTTTATGTTATCCGAAGAATGATCGTGAAGATATCGGTAAACTTGAACCTTAAGGTGATATTGGTTTTTTCATTGGTTATTCTTCAACTGCTTGTGCTTACAGGGTTTATAACGAAGGACAAGAAAGGTAATGGAGACTATGAATGTTACCTTTGATGAACTCCCGGGTATGGCCTCTCAACATAGAAGTTCACATCCCGAGCTTCAAGGTCATACTTCTGGACACGTAAGTTCAAGACTCGCGCTTCAATTTGCACCGTCAGCAATCTCATCGTTACATCCTTCGGAACGTGACTTGGAAGTTTTATTTGGGCCAATTTATGATGAATATATGGAGGGTCCTTCGTCATTTGGTGTTCCTCAAAATTCCCCGGCTGCACCTTCTACGGTAGTTCTAGAACCACCAATTACATCTACACCAACGGCATCCGTTTTTGCACCATCTACGTCAACCTCAACCATATTGACTCCAAACATTCCAACCACTTCTCTGACTGCTGACGCAACTCAACAACATTCTCAGAAAATTCCTAATCATGTTCATCTTCATAATGAAATAGTTGCTGTAAATGCAAACAATGCGATGCTCAACAAACATGAGTTTGTTAATCCATTTGCGGCTTCCACAAGTACTACTCAGCCTTCAACACCATATGTGGATTCGTCGAGCTCGCATTAAGTTTCTCATACACTTCCACATGAACAAAAATAGACTAAGAATCATCCTTTGGTTCAAGTGATTGGCAATCTCTCACGTCCAGTCTCAACACGAAATCAGCTGCGTACTGACAGTGATATCTATGCACTATCAGTCAGCACAATGGAACCAGCAAGTGTTAAAGAAGCAGTGACCGATGCATCATGGATTGAGTCTATGCAAGAAGAGCTCAATCAATTCATTCGGCTTGATGTATGGGAGTTAGTACCACGCCCGGACAATATCGATCCCCTTACCTTGAAATGGTAATTTAAAAACAAGATGGATGAAGAGCAAACGGTCATTAGGAACAAGACTCGGTTAGTTGTCAGAGGTTATAAACAAAAGGAGGGAATTGATTTCGTTGAATACATCTCCCCGGTTGCTCGGATGGAAGCTATTAGGATTTTCTTGGCATACGCTGCACACAAATCATTCACTGTGTATCAAATGGACGTGAAGACGGATTTCTTACATGGGCCGTTAAAAGAAGATGTGTACGTATGTGAACCTGAAGGTTTCATCAACACCGAACATCCAAGCCATGTCTACAAGTTGAAAAAGGCAATTTATGGTTTGAAACAAGCACCGAGGGCATGGTACGACGAATTATCATCATTTCTTATCCAAAATCACTTCAGGAAAGGAACCATTGATCCAACGTTGTTTATCAAGCACTACGGAAACGACATCTTGGTGGCTCAGGTCTATGTAGATGATATAATATTTGGCTCTACAAACCCAAAATATTCCATATTATTTTCCAACCTTATGAAAAGCCGATTTGAAATGTCCATGATGGGGGAAATGACGTTTTTTCTTGGTCTCTAATTTCACCAATCCCCCCGTGGTATTTTCATACATCAGGCCAAATATGGCTTGAAATTCTAATGAAATTTGGAATGGAAAATTGTGATCCTATTGGTACTCCAATGGACACTAAACACAAGCTTGATTTGGATAAGAAAGGGACATTTGTAGATGCTACAAAATACCGAAGCATGATCGGGTCCCTTATGTACTTAACCTCAAGCAGACCGGACATTGTGCATGCTACTTGTTTATGTGCTCGATACCATGCTAAGCCAACCGAGAAGCACCTCAAAGAGGTTAAAGGGATCTTTCGTTATCTCCGGGGAACCATTCATATGGGTCTCTTGTATACGAAGGATTCTGGTTTTAATCTAACTGGTTTTTGAGATGCCGATCATGCAGGGTGTCATGATACATTCAAGAGCACTTCCGGTGGAGCACAATTCTTTGGCGAGAAGCTAGTGAGCTGGTCCTCAAGAAAACAAGACTGTACGACGTTGTCCACCGCGGAAGCAGAATATGTATCTCTATCCGTGTGTAGTGCTCAAGTCCTTTGGATGAGAACACAACTCACGGATTATGGCTTTTACTTTAACAAAGTTACTATCTATTGTGATTCACAATCAGCCATAGCCATATCTTGCAACCCGGTCCAACACTCCAAGACCAAGCACATAGCTTTCCGATTCCATTTCATAAAGGAGCATGTGGAAAGAGGAACGATTGAACTGTATTTTGTCAAGACGGACTACCAACTAGCCGACATTTTCACCAAAGCTCTCTCTCAAGACAGATTTGAATTCTTGGTTCGTCGACTTGGTATGCGTAGTTTCATTCCAGATGAACTTGAACGTCTTCCACATTTGCAGTAACCTTGTATATATCTATCGGAAAATCAAAATACAAAAATATAAAATCTATAAAAACATAATAAAAAATGAGAAAATCTTTCTAAAATATTAAAAATATTCTTCTCTGACATGTCTCTTAGCATCGATAATATGGACGCACTTAGAAATGTCGCTCAATAACGACACGAGTACGTACATAAAGTTCGAATGAGAGTTCAAACGTTTTCAAAACATGTTTTTTCTATTTTCTTCTCATAATAGCTTATAGTCACATGTCAGACTATAACTCGGTCCCTAAATAAAGGAAAGTCTTTGACTTAACCTCAACAACGAGAAATTTGTTTTTCTCGGTCATGAGCTTATATCAAAACATTCAAAGATGTAAGCTCATGAACATATTTTTTCTCGGACTTTTGAGCACAATTTTTTAAAGTATTTCAAAATATGTGCTCTTATACTCCCCTATTTCAATTAGACTCTCTTTTCGCGGGGGAGTATAATGATTTCATAAACATTATTCTCTCCATGTCACATCACTAGTTTCACAAAAATTTCAATCACATGCAATTTTTGAGGGGGAGAATAGTGATAAAATATGTTCAAAATGTCTCATCTTGGATAAGATCTTTGATATAAGTTCTTTCTCTTCCTTATATGTGCAAAAATCTTTCCTTTTTGATGCACATATGTAGGGGGAGCGATTTTGGTGATTTAAAAAGTTTTCTGGTTACGATATCTATACCTTCAACATAATTATTCACGACGATATTGGTGTCAAAAGGTGGTTAGGTATTCGTCCTATGATCCAACCAGAACCGGAGGGATCTTCCTAGGGACAATCCATTAGAACTTAGAAGTCCTTAGGAATGATGGAGTAGTGGAGTATACGGGAATAATGCCGACTAATGACTTAAGCTAGCACTGGAAAAATCACAACAAGGTGCTAGTTATGACGTCTTGGCAAGCATTGAAGGGGTTGAAGAATGAAATAGAAATGTAAGGATAAAGGATGAAAAGAAATAGCCCTCCATACAACCTAGGTAGAAACCGGGTCAATACATCTACTATCAGATCACGTTGATGATTTCTGGTATTGAAGACAAAGCATCATGGACCCAGTGATGCAAAGCACAACCCTTCCCAGCCTACTCAAGCTTCTCTCAAAAGAACTTTGTTTTATTTTCACGGAGTTCAACTCATTTCTATCGACTTTCTCACTCTGAGATAGTAGATATTGAATAGGTGGCAGTCTGCTCAAGCCTCCGATCACCAAATAAACGTGCACTTATAGAGTCTAGAGCCAACGAGATTCATCAAAAAATCTCATTAGGACATTTATTTCATATATAAATTGTTGTTCATCATTATAACACGAGAGATAATTTATAGAGTCCTACGCTTTATCCTTGTGGTATTGCTAGAAAATTCAGAGCGATACTCTCTAGTATTCACAGTGATGAATGGAAGTCCTTCTACTGTTAACATCAAACAGCACTGCGATAGGTCTTATGTACTATTCAATTTGAATTGAACATATGCTAACTGGAAAGCAACAGTGGTTTGATTCTTAATTGATTCAAACTCGTTCCAGGTCTCGTCGCAGTATCTTTATGATCTTGCCAGAACGTTCAGAGTAATACTTTTTACTATTTACAGTGACGAATGGAAATCCTTCCAGTGTCATCATCAAACAACACTACGGTAGGTAACTTGTGCGATTATGTATGAATCAAACTTGTGTCAACTGGAAAGCAACGATGGTTTGATTCTTAATTGATTCAAACTTGTTCCAGGAAATTGAATTGACGACTTAATCAGCAGAATGGAACTGCATGATTCAATCCTTACTATGAATTATCTTTCGATATATTCAAGTATTGAGAACGGCTACCACAGCCGGAAACCCTGTCAAGGAAGTTCTTTGAACTTACCTAATCACAAGTACAGTATTCTTACTATATAACGGGAAACCGGAGGAATGCAAACGGTGGCGTAACCTCAAGAGTCGTAATTCAAGACCACATGCTCATGTAAATGAAGAAAGCTCAATAACATCTAAAGACAAAGACTTTCGCTACTCTGATGATCAAGGGAGATTGTTAACAAGCCTTCAAGTCAACACAAAACATGAGTATGTGGGGAAAGACACAAGAACACAAGCTGGCAAAGTTTCAAGATCAAGTCAAGGCAAAGATCAAAGAACCAAGATCAAAAGTCATGAAAGGAACTATGAAGAAACTCTCAAGACATCAAGCTTAAAATTCTGCAACAATAAAGAAGTGAAGTCACATATTACATGACCACCCCTTAGGGGGAGATTTTTAGAAGTAATTAAAGTGATGGTCATATAATATATCGTTGCAAAGCTCGTGAAAAATGTTATTTAATGATGTCGATAGTTTTTAGTTATTATTGTTTATGTAACGAGATTTAGTCCCGAACACACAAATGAGGAAGGCCTCCTAAACATTTGTTACTTAGTATAAAAGGCCTCCTATACCTCATTTGTGTGTGTGCTTTTCCATTTTATAGTTTTAGAGAGAGAAAGTGTGTTTGTTTCTCTCACTAGGAAAACACCAACTTCTTGTATTTCTTTTCTTCATCTTAATCTAATCTTTCTTTTTTTGGTTTAATCTTCTTCATGTTATTTGTGTTTGGTTAGTCGTGTGATTATGTTCTACAGTTTTGGTACTATGGCTACTCCTATTTTTGATGAGGCTTGCAGGCCTCTCGGCACCGTGGGTGATCTCGGTGTTGATGAGGCTTTGGATGTCGCTGTATTGTATGTGACAAAATGATCGTATGTATTGAAAGTAAATGTGTATGCATATGTTCTTAATAACATATGCTTTTGAGTAATCAGAGGATGTATAGAGTACTTTGAAATTCAATCCTTTAGTTGGTAATTTGTATTTTTTTATCTTTATATCAGGAGTTTCATTTTCACCCGTTATTAATTCTCATTAGACACATTAATATTACCTCTCTAAACGATTATTTTTTTAACACCGAACGTCACAACAGTAGTGTAGTCACTCTATGACATTCATTCTCCTGTAAGGTGTGCTGGTGTTGTTAGGTAGCAGAACCACCAAACGCCTGTTCCTCTCATACAACAGCAGGTAGATTAGGGTCTGTTTTACATTACATCAACATGGCCAGCAAATCACCAAGACCCATATGACTGCAGCTGATATCAAGCAAGATCTTAGCCAGGTATTGTTTTTTTATATCGTATGTCCTGAATTTGAGTTAGACTTACAGGTGCAAGATGGACCCATTGACCAGCATGCACTTTTTTGTCCTTTTTTAAAAAAAATTTAGAGTATTAATGTGTTATTTATAATTAGCAAATTTTTTATAAATCTTTATAAACTTTTTTGTCACCCACGTACAATTTCCATGTGTTAATGAAGATTGCAAACTTCTGGAATGAGCAACGGATTTTAAGTTCGTTGCACCACCCGGATATCGTGTCTTACTATGGTATAGTTTGTGATGGACCAGATGGTCTTTGGCGACTGTAACAGAGTTCATGATTAATGGATCTCATGAGCAGTTCTTGCAGAAAAAGGACAGGTTAATTTCATATGTTTTGAAGATATAGAAGGTTAATTGAAATAAAGGCTAGCCTGCTTCTTCGATAGGAGTCTCGACAGCAAGACCCATATGGCTGATTTAGAACACTCAATCTAAGTGAACGCGTTGGGCCACCTGACGCGGTACGCAATGAATATTATTGTTGCAGCTCCTATAGCTTCAACATTTTACCGGTACTATTTTTACTGTTAGTTATGGACAATCGGAATTGGTAACAAAAGGGGGTGATTATTTGTTAATTAAACCTAATTGTGAGAGAATTGTAGGGGATCAGTCAACGTCGTTTTCATTTTTTGCGGTGTGTATGGGAAAGATAACTTCTTTTTAGTTATTAACTATCTTATTAAGTATTAGAAATTGAATTTCGTTTTTTAATTTTTTGGTAGATATATGATGGGGATGTAAAATCCATGATTTTACCATGACTGAATATATTAAATTTCCACCTAATAATCCTAGGACACTCATTCATGTGTTATATCTCCTTAAGATCTGTATGAACTTGTCCATCATGTAATTATACTTTTACATTAATCTTTGTTGAAAATAACTTCATAACCTAAAACCATGAACTTACAACTAGGAAAAACAAGTAATGAAATTATAACTAGCAATGTGTGTGTGTCACACTTAACAAATTGGAGAAAAAGGTTACATCGTGCATACATAGCCGTTTAGGCATATGTATACATCCCTTACATATTACACTACTCTTGGACTAGCCCAAGACCATCACCCTCCTTTGTGATAAGCCCACAACAAGCCGAAGCCAAAGCCCATTACCCTTTGGCTAAGTTTACACGGCAAAACACATAGGTGGAAGAAGAAAGGGTGCATTGGTAATGGAAATTCCTACACTTGGCACAAGTATTCTTACCAAGGAAATCATAAATTTTACATTCCCTTTCCCTCTCTCCTCTTTAAGCCGAAACACATACACACATTCTCATACATGTAATCTCACTTCCCTCTTCATCTTTCTCTCTCTACATTTCGGCTACAAGCCACTAAAATCCAAAGTTGATTCATTAAATCAACTAAATAATTATCCCATCTTGATTACAAATCATTTGGTAGCATCATTCCTCTTGGAATCACTATAAACAAGCCCTATCAGAATCTTTAAGGCCGCGGCTTCGTTTGTATTAGGGTTTTCTTCATCAACTAGATTAGATCTCTAATCTCCTTGTTCATCTAGATCATCTTTGGTACTTTTAAGCAAGAAAGGTATACACTTCATGTTCTTTCATTTCTTCATGCATGCATCATCACACATCTATAAACACAAGTGAATAACATGTTAAAACCAAGACTGGATAAAGCCATGACCATTATAGGTCACGGCATATTTATGAAAATCATATACATGATTAAAAATCTTTTAATAAGAAACCTATGGCTTGTATTCTACATTTTAAACTTGATTTAAAAACCTTATGAGACGTTTTTTAAATCTAAATGTTGCATGGGTTACAAATCTTGTTTTATGGGACTTTGGTTAATGATCATAGATCTCATAAAATGAACTTGTGTAACTTAAAAATCATGAAAACCATGACTTTAAAGGTCACGGATAAAATGAATGATGACTATATGATTTGTCTACTAAGTTTTAATAATGGAATATGAAATGATACATATTAATGGAATATTAAAAATCACAAAAATAACTTATGTGCATATATGTAGCCGTGGGTTACATATGACCTAAAACGGGTTAGATGTACATGCATGCTTATATAAACCATAGATCTAATAACAAAGTTAACTTGAGTATGTTAAACATAAAACAAGCTTATAAAATCTTATGGGAACCTTGGGAAAAGACAATATAGCCGCGGGCTATATGTATACTCCTTGGTATAATGGTAACCTTGGAAACATGCATGACACCTAGATAATCATGATTGTATTTTTGTAATTATTTACAAAACTTAAAACTAGCTAAGGTGTTCATCTTGGAAATACCAAGATTTAGAAATATAGTCGTGGGCTATAAATGAGTGTACATGGATTTATGATTGATTTTTAGGTCTAGAAATAGTTTAGATCTCATTTTAGACTTGTGACTTGTTTTCTTGACTTGTACATAGTTAGATCTATTTTTGGAACACTTATAAGTACATGCAACCTTAAAATAACTTTTAACTCATCTTAAATAAGCTATAACTAATTATAGCCGTGAGATATAAGCTCCTATTAGGGCTTATGACTTGCATGCAACCTTGTAACACACCTAGATCTATTTTGGAACATCACATAAAACCAACTATTAGTTTTATTCTTTAATTAAGAGCTAAAACTAAATATGAATAAGCTAATAATAAGCTTATAAGAATATCCTAAGTTAAAACTTACATAAAATGTAAAGTAGTGTTAATGGACTATTTAAGCCCATGAAATGTTAATCCAAGACTTAATGGACCCAATAAGCCCATTTGAAAAATATTAGTAACTTAATGGACTTAAGGTTACACTTAGGCCCATTTAACTAATTAAGGGGACTTAAAAATGTATTAAACCCCAATAGATGTATTAAAGGCCCATTTAAATAAATTAGTGGACTTGAGATATATTTAGGCCTACTAAATGCCCATTAGATGTTTAGCCCATTTAATGAGCCCATATACTATTTTTAATGTTAAATAAAAGTTTTTATAATAAAATATAACTTATAAAAACTTTTTGGATTAAAATGAAAATTTATGAAACTTAAGGACTAAAACCGTAACTTATGAAGCTTGTTTTGATAAACTAGTAAACACAAGGACTGAAAATGTAGTTATCTAAAAGTCTAGGGTTTAATAAATACTATCCGTGGCAAATTAAACCCTAGGGATCATTTTGGGAAGTTTCTAAAATTTATTTTGTCATTTTATAACCCTAAGGACCATTCTTGTAATTTTCCGAAACATAAAGAAGCCCTAGGGGATGTTTTTGTCATTTTAGTAAAATTAAAAAACCTAGATATAACTAGGGGGACTAAATCTGCCATAAGCCGGAACTTTAACAAGCCCTAGGTACAAAATGTGTAAAATCCGAAAGTTATACTTGTTTAAAATATGGAGGGACTAGTTTTGCCAAGT
This sequence comes from Glebionis coronaria, assembly GCA_025667525.1. Taxonomy (NCBI): domain Eukaryota; kingdom Viridiplantae; phylum Streptophyta; class Magnoliopsida; order Asterales; family Asteraceae; genus Glebionis; species Glebionis coronaria. Next base: position 147,395 of record JANFOE010000195.1, read on the forward strand.
TCCGAAACATTAACAAGCCCAAACCCTAACATATATTTTAATTATAATAAAACATAATTAAATACCCAGACCATAAGAATTAATGTATAAATTCTTAAGTTTGTAATTAATAAATTATTTTATAAATGTTAAAATAATTTATGGAAACTTTAAAGTTAATTAAAATATTATATTTTGTTTTTCAAAGTAAAATAATTATATTTGCTTTAGGGAATAAATTGTATAAAGAAAAATGGACATGTATTATTAATACATAAACACATATACTTTTAGGAAATAAAATTATATGAACGTTGACTAAATTGAATACCAATATTTAAGTAAAACACCTTACGTTTACTTAAAATATGAAACTTAATAATAAGTTTAAATGGATGATTATAATACATGAACTACGAAAGTGAACTAATATTAAGTAGATTTTTTATGTTTACTTAATAATGAAACTTAATAGTAAATGAGTGATTATAATACATGAACAGAGAACGTAAACTAATATTTTAAGTAGGACATTATACGTCTACTTAAATAAGAAACTTAATTGTAAGTTGAATGATTATTACGAATACATGTATGCTAACTGATATTAATAGTTAAACATTTTATGTTTACTTAGAAATGAAACTTATATAGATAAATTTAAATGAATATTGTTGATACTTGAACTACGGTTATTTAGATAAATACCGTAGCATAAATGAACTGACTAAAATCTGTATAAGCATACATATATGTTCTTTGTACTATCTATTAAGACTGTACTATTTGATTAGGCATAACTTTTGGCGTGAGCTTTATTTGGATATTCGTATTAAATAGCTATTGCCTACTCCCAGGTGAGTTTACAGCCCCATATAAACTTTTGATAAAACCTTTCCTCTATGGGAAAGAAAATATGCAAGCACTTAATGGAAATAACAGAATTGTATAAACTTGACTATGATTGATTATTATTGCAACTGTTAAATTGTTGTAAATCGGCCGAATGTTATAAATAGATCTATTAGGGATTGACCATCCCCATCTGGGCGAGTCATGCTCACTGTGCCTTGGCCGGGACAACAGATGTATACCATGTTGGAACTGGGTTGGGTGTCTTTTTGTAAGACACTACATCCTCATCTGTTGAGGATTATGGAAGGTTAAGCTTCAGTTTCTAATAATAAACAAATGTAATCTATATATTAGTAAGAATGCTTTGTGCATTGTTACTTCTATAATTATTGTATGTCCAAACTAATAAATGTTAAAACCTGTAAATGCACCAACTTTATGTTGACCCTCTAGCATGTCTTTCACATGAATATGAAGTTAGTACGTGGTGTGTGCATGGTCTCCAGCATCTTAGTAATCTACATTGTAGGACTCGTCAGGGGTTCTATTTGGGAAACACAAACAATCACCTTTCATCATGTTTAAAACAATTTTTATTTTTTTGTTTAATAAACATGTAATCTGATTTGAATAACTCTTTATCTTATGCTCTATGGACTATATGCTATCGATCCACCCTAGTGACATCTCCGTGGATATTTCCGCATAATTTGACCCTACCCGGGGTGTCACAGAGAATGTTATCAGAGCATTAGTTATAGAGAACCAGATAAATTTTTAATAAAATAAAAATAAAATGATTTTTCTTTTATTTAAAATTGGACTATAACTTATAAAAACCTTTTTGGGATTTTATTTTGGGACCGTATTAGTTAAGCATATAGATCTTAGGGTATTTTATGTTATGTGAACTAAGTGTATATATATTGTTACTAAACTTGATTATTAATACTGTTTAGTGAGATATTGCTATGGAAAATGTTAGATATGCTAAACTTGAAAATTTTACACTACATAGTAAAATACTGAAATGAAAATATAGGTAATACTAAACCAAACCTTGCATTTACAAATTGTTAAATGAACTGCTTAAATGATAACATATATATATATATATAAGTATTAATATATGTAACCTTAAAACATTATGATAATTGTTTAAAAAGGATATATTTCATAAAACATGTAATCTAAAATAATATTGTTCTTTGTTTGTAAGCTTATACTTACTTCAAACTTAAAATAATACTATTTTAGAGCATCATGACTCCGCCTACTGCACCTTCGACTCTTCTACCCGTAGTAGCTCCTACTCTAGTTGTTTGTTCATCTCCACGATCGACGCAGTGTGGATGGTTGTCAGCCTCAGATACAGAGGATGGCCCAACCATCGAAGTTGTACTCCCAGAGGACCCTTTTTCCATCTCAGCATCAGCCACACTGGCCCCAACCTCTATGAAGGAGGACCGGGTCCTTCCTAGCATACCATCTTCCATGCCTCCATCCTTATCATCGGGCTATTTTTCCAGGCCCGTACCCGTCTCCACTTATGAGACCGGGGAAGGCTCTAGGGCAGGGCGTGTCGATTCCGTCCAGGCCCAGATCGCCGCACTGGCTGCACGCCAGGAGCGGGAGATATCCGACCTCCGCAACCAGTTGACAGTCAGTCAACAAAGCCATGCCATCATCTACGATCGGATCGACACTCTCTTTCGCACTATGAGAGGAGAATCCCAAACCGCTAAAGGCATCCAGGCTAGGACAGACGAGGCGTTGAAGTGGTTATTGGAGGAGAACTACCGCCTCCACCAGCGCATTCAGGTCATGGAGGGTCTGCAGCATCAGACCCATGTTGCTCTTTCCGCTCAGGAGCAATCATTATCCATTTTCATTGATCTCGCCACTGTCCGGCATGATGGGGTTACTGGGGAGATGGCTTATCTCCGAGGGGTCGTCGATAGACTCCGGAACCAACTACAATCAGCACTCCATACGCTTAAGGAGACCCGAACGACAGTTCGGACTTTATGGAACACCAGGAGGAATTCTGCAGCTCCACCAGCTCCATCAGCACCATTAGCCCCGGCCTCATCTAGTGGACCATCCAGGCAGGATTAGTATAGACGTACTAGACTTCTTGTACGTCATGATAAGCTTACGGGTTGCATCCCAGCTATCATGACATAGGGCCTTTGTACTTTTATTTCTTTTTCAGCTTTTGGTGATGTAATCCCGTACTTTATGTTTTCTTTTCTTTTAGGACATGTAACTTTAGGATGGGATGTTTTAAAGACTGTGTGTATCATTACCTTGGACAAGGCCCGACCGGCCTATGACTTAGATTGTGTTATGCTAGATGAATGTTAAATTTCCTATGGAAATAACATATAATCACTTTCTTTATTATATTTGCTGTGCAATGTATTATATTATGAGATCTTGACAGGTTATCCAAATTTGTTATGAAATCAGTGCATGAATTTTTTTCCATGCAAATAATATAAAAACTATACTAACGTTTGAACTAATAATCTCATTTTGTATATGATTATAGACAAATGGTGATTACAAGATCAAATCCCAATAATGAAACCACTTCCAATGCCGATAATGCTGAATCCCCAAAAGCTACTCGAAATGTTACTGCCGCACAACTGTGAGAAATGATAAGTGAAGGCATCACAGCAACCATGGCAGCCAGAGGAGCTGACCCGAATGCAAACAATGATCCAAACTTTGATGCACGCAGAAACAACACCAAGAGGGGTTGCTCTTACCCCGACTTCTTAAAATGCAAACCCTTATACTATCGAGGGAAAGAAGGAGTTTTTGAATTGATGCAGTGGTTTGAAAGACTAGAGACAGTTTTCCGTATCAGCGGTTGTGCTGACGAGAACAGAGTTAAGTTTGCTACATGCACCATACTCGAGAGCGCCCTTACTTGGTGGAACTCTGTGGTCGCCACCCTTGGACATGACACTGCCTATACTCTCACTTGGGCCAACCTCAAGGAGAGAATAACTGAGAAATACTATCCCAAAGGAGAAATGAAGAAGTTGGAAGTCGAACTGTGGGATCTAAAGTGTAAGAACAATGATATCTCTTGGTACAACCAAAGATTACAAGAGTTAAGCTTGATGTGCACCAGAATGTTCCCTCTAAGGAGTGACAAGATTGAGAAGTATGTCAGCGGACTCCGTGACAACATCCATGACAGTGTGCTAGCTTCACGACCCACTACCATAGAAGGTGCTATGGAATTTGCGACTGAGCTGATCAACAAGCGATCCCGCAATTTGTTAGAGAGGAAAACGGACAACAAGAGAAAATTCAATGAAAGCTCTCGTAGCCAGCACCAGCAGCCTTCCAAAAAGCAAAACGTTGGGCAAGCTGATGACACTACTCCCACAACCCGCACCAAGAGCTACTCAGGGACCAAGCCCAAGTGCTTAAAATGTAACTATCACCATGTTGCTGGAGGACAATGCCAAGGATGCTACAAGTGCGGCCAACAAGGCCATTTTGCTCGTGATTGTCAAACAAATGTTGCTACCCCGGGTCGACCCAATACCAATCCCGAAAACAGCAACAAGGGCAAGTCCAATGCACGTGGAAGTGGAAGTGGGCAGAAGGGAAACCGAAACCCCGCAGGTGGAAGTAGTAGTGGACCAAAGAAAGTTGTGGTATGTTACAAGTGTGGAACCCCTGGGCATGTGAGACCTGATTGTCCCAAGTTGGCTAACCAGAAGAAGGATAACAAGGGAACTCCTTCGCAATTGTACATGGCCGGCAATGCCCAAGCTAATCCAGGCTACAACATCGTACCTGGTACGTTCTTACTAAACCAATGATATGCATCTGTCTTGTTTGACACATGGGTAGACCAAATCATTATATTTGCTAAATTTAGTAAGATATTGGAAATCCCTCCGTTAGTTCTAGACTCCTATTATACAGTAGAAAAGTCGACGGAAAAGTTATGATGGTTAACACCATCATTCGAGGTTGTTCCTTAAAACTTTCCAATCACCTGTTTTACATCAATCAGATCCTAGAAAGTCTTGATAGCTTTGATGTCGTCATTAGCATGAATTGACTAGCAAGTATCATGCAATTGTCATATATGATCAAAAATTGGTTCGTGTACCTTGGGGAGATGAAACCTTGATTATACTAGGGGACCATAACCTCGATATAGTTAACACTAGACTTAGTGTCATTTCTTTTGCACCAACAAGCCAGAGAGTACTTGGTCCGGGGATGCCCTATTTCCCTAACTTGTTTCTCCAACACTAAACCTAAAAGACACATCCAACTCACAATAGGTGTATTTTGTAGGGTTATATCCGCCACTTAGGCAACCCTAAACCTGAAAGTCACATCCAAGTCACAATGGGTGTATTTTGTATGGTTATATCTGCCACTTAGGCAACCCCAAACCCGAAAGGCACATCCAACTCACAATGGGTGTATTTTGTAGGGCTAAGTTCGACACCCCTTGTAAAGAAATATTGAATGTCCCATATTTTTGGACATTCCTCTTTCCTTTTCGGGTCCAATTAGTTCGACAATACCATCATTCACCAGACTCTGGGAGGTGTAATTTCCTCTCTTTAGAAGTCAGAAATTGTACAAATTTTGAACCAGTAATAGTGAATGCATGACCCTTGTTACGGCACCCTGCAAGGCGCGCACTTCTTTATTCTTGGTATCTTCTTTTATTTCCACCATTTGAGGTACTTCTTTTCTGCGCCCCTCTCGCTCAGCCCCGCGGCGAATGAAGCAGCTTCTTTGCAACTTCTTACCCAATATCCATCAACAATAATCTTAACCTCTCTATTGGGTAAAAACTTTAGTACTAGTAACTAATGTTTGTATCCCACAAGCTTGAGGTATAATTGGAAGTCTTTTCTTAAAACTGTTGATATAGGAGGGGTTATAGTTAAAATATTTTGTTTTACCTTCAACCCCCAATTTTCATCATCAGGTGTGGAGATATAACCTGTATCTCACCCGTGAAAAGGATACAGATATAGTACATACCCATCTTCCCCAGCATATAAAACATGCTGGCGTGTTTGTCACACCCCAACATGGCGGAATATGGGGCGCGACGTATGTATGTCATCCCAACATGGCGTATCTATAGAGATAACTAAATGAAATGGAGATGTCATAAAATGGTGATACAAATGTCATGACAATATCTCCACAAAATGCAGGAGTCTAGGCAAGTAGGTAACAGTCCTACCTCTTACCCAAGACAAACAATTACCATAAACAAAACATCATAAAGGTGTCCACAAAGTATCACTTATTCAAAACACATCGAAATAAACTAAGAAGGAACAGGGATCTCCTTCTAAATGCAATCCTAATGCCTCCAAAGCTAGCCACTTCTACTCTCAAGCTTAACCACATTCTCCCCTGAAAGAGACACTAAAACACGTCAACATAATGTTGGTGAGAGTCATAGGTTTAGACTCCAACCGAAAATAGATTATAATAAGCTGTGAACAACCATAAACCACTACACATATGGACAATGTGCTACAAATATGCATTAACAACTAACATTCAAGATCAATCATTCCAAACAAAATCCAAGGCTCCCAGCCTTACCAAACACCATGGTACCATAGGCGCCCATACACCTATGTACAGATCCCAAGGCCCCGCCTTGTCACTATCCATTGGTCCCATAGATACTCACACATCTATGTACCTCCCCAAGGCCCCGCCTTGTCAACATCCCCTTGGTACCAAGTCAAATCACAAAACAATCATGAATCAATTAGCAGTTAATCACATAAGTACACACAAGTCCATCACCAATCATAAAACATTCACAGCAACAATTTAAAAAACCATAGACAGTGTCTCTTCCATCCCATCTGGAAGTCAAAATCATTAGTAGACATGGGACTATGAAACTCACCTGATTGAGCTTCTCCGAAAATCCGCGCACTAGCAAAAAGCTAACAAACAAAAGCACACAATCAAAACATGAACCAAACACTAAAACGGCTCATCAACCTATGATGGACATCTAGCCTTCTCCCGTATATGTTCCTCATTCATATGTTCTAAACACCCCATTACCCTTCCCTAACAAGTCCTTAACTTGGTTAAGTTTGATGCCTATCCCGTTCATATTTTACACAAAACAGTCCCAACTTTTAGGTCTCCAAACTATAAGTCAAACGCCCACCTAACCATACCCATGACCTCTGTAAAGGAAACCCTATGCCCTTACATATGTTAGATAACTACTACGCTTTGCCCCACCCTTAAAGATACTGTTAAGGCCCCGATATATATATATATATATATATATATATATATATATATATATATATATATATATATATATATATATATATATATATATATATATATATATATATATATATATATATATATATATATATATATATATATATATATATATATATATATATATATATATATATATATATATATATATATATATATATATATATATATATATATATATATATATATATACTTTTGTCTATCCGGATTTTACTGATTTTGAACATACAAAAAGTTTGTTATGATTAGGGGGTCTTACCTAACCCATTTTCTTAGCCCCACCCCTGGTCTCTTATTTAATATGTAAAACAACTCCCATGCCCATTAGAGGGTTCAAATGTACATCTAAGTACCTCAATCACCTTAAAACATTAAATTAAACCCGACTGATTTCAAAACAGTTTTGACCTCCGACTCTTGTAACCTGTTTTTGACCCACCTCCCGACCTCCAATTTAGTTCTAGTTTCTTGCATTTGAAAGCCAACTCAATTACCTTTCCGGGGACATAAGATTTGAAAATTTAAAGGTTTGTAAAAATCTATATATGATCAAAACAATGATCCAAAAATTCTGCCCAGTTTTTAAAAAATGAATTTAACATAATTAACCAAATTAATTACCTTCATCATGTTTAATCATTAACCCTAATTAATCTAATCATTATAATATCATATATATACAGATTTTAATTCAAACCTAACCTAAATACATCATTGGATGATTGAGAAAGAATTAAAAACACTTCATTAAAAAGGGTTATAAAGATTTACCTTTGATTTATGAAAACCTCCAAATTTATGAAGAAACCCTAATTTTTATGAGGTGACCGTCGGTTTTTAATAAATATCCAGGGATTATGAGAGTTTTGATCTACTTAAAATCCTTATATAGTTTTTCCAAGACTCCTAGCCCAATACAACCCACTTTCATTTTTTCCTTTTTTTCCTTCTTTTTATTCGGCCTAAACCGACTATAGCCTATATTTATTATTTTTTTTTCTTTTTATTACTTATTATTAGGTTATTAACAATACCTTAATTTACCTTAATTTATTGCAGCTCCTAAAACCTCCAAAACCTCAAAACCGTAAAACTAGTCAAATTTACGCGTATACCGTAAAAAAACGTAAAATATACAGTTTTAAAAAAAATCTTAAATTCTGAAATAAACTTTATAACTAAGTCCTAAATGACTTAAAACCATCCTGAAAAATACTCACATGACTAAACACCTTACCCGAGACCTCTAAATGCTAAACCCCAAATCCTAAAAAAAATACAATTTACTATAATACTTATACGTATACGTAAACACCAAAATAACACAATTTCATTTCATAGTCACTAATTGTGAACTCATGAACATGAAATAACCGTTCCTCGATTTACTTATGAGTACTTTATACCCATATACGATATCCACACCAACCTCGTTCACGCAAAATAAACATGTAAACACGCTAATCATATAGTCACACATAAATTAACCTTTAAAAATAGGACCAAGTGACGAACCTCAAAACCACGGTTGTCACATCACTCCCTCCTAATAGAAATCTCGTCCCGAGATTTACTCCTTAGGATCGTCATTATCAAACAGCTGAGGATACTTATTCCTCATAAACTCTTCCCGTTCCCACGTGAACTCCGGTCCATGTTTTGAATTCCACCTAACCTTATCTAACGGTATCTTACTTCTTTTCAATGTTTTAACTTCACGGTCCATAATTTCTACCGGCTCCTCAATAAAACGAAGACTCGCATCTATACTAATATCGTCCACCGATACTTGCAAGTCAGTTCTTGCCAAGCATTTCCTCAAGTTTGATACATGAAACACATCATGTACACTACTCAAATCTTCCGGTAACCTCAACCTATACACCACTAGCCCAATCCTTTCAAGGATTTCAAATGGACCCATAAATCTAGGTGCTAACTTCCCTTTCTTCCCAAACCGCATCACCCCTTTCCATGGTGAAACCTTTAGCATAACCTTGTCCCCAACCTCAAATTCCAACGGCTTACGCCTCTTGTCTGCGTAGCTCTTCTGTCGATCCCTAGCCGTCTTTAATTTTTCCTTAAGCACAGTTATCGCATCCGTAGTCTCCTGTACCATCTCCGGTCCAATTAGTTGACTACCTCCCACCTCAGCCCATAGCAACGGTGATCTACACTTCCTACCATAAAGTGCTTCAAATGGTGCACACTCTATACTAGCATGGTAACTATCATTGTACGAAAATTCTACCAACGCCAAGTGATTCTCCCAACTTCCTCCAAAGTCTATCACACATGCCCTCAAAATATCCTCTAGTGTTTGTATAGTCCTCTCACTCTGACCATCCGTCTGCGGATGATAAGCTGTACTCATACCCAGCCTTGTACCCAAGGCTTTCTTCAACAGTCCCCAAAACCTAGACGTAAACCTGCTATCCCTATCCGATATGATCGACACCGGCACTCCATGTTTTGCCACCACATGTTCCAAGTATTTCTTGGCAAACTTTTCCATCTTATCATCCTCCATCATTGCCACAAAATGTGCAGACTTAGTCAGTCTGTCCACTATTACCCAAATCATGTCATTACCACTGTTAGACCTTGGCAGTTTTGTAACGAAGTTTATGGCAATATTCTCCCACTTCCACTTAGGAACCTCTGGTTGTTTCAGTAATCCTGATAGTCTTTGATGTTCAGCCTTCACCTTGGCGCAAGTCAAACACTCACTAACGTACAAAGCTACATCTTTCTTCATTCCTGGCCACCAATACATATCCCTCATGTCCCGATACATCTTATCAGCTCCTGGGTGTATCGAATACCTCGACATATGAGCTTCATCCAATATAAACTTCCTTGTATCGCCAAACAATGGAACCCAGATTCTATCCAAGTAATACTTGCAACTATCTCCTCTTTCTTCCATGTACTGATCCATGGTATCTAGATTTTCTTCAACCAACCTCTCCTTCTTAATGGCCTCTACTTGTGCTGCTCGAATTTTATCTTTAAGAGTTGTCTGAATAGTTATGCTCATTTCCCTTACTCTTTTAGGTTTTAGCCTCTCCTTCCTACTTAGAGCATCCTCCACCACATTGGCCTTTCCAGGGTGATACTTGATCTCACAATCATAATCACTAAATAACTCCAACCATCGCCTCTGCCTCATGTTCAAATCTTTCTGATCAAAGATGTGCTGCAAGCTTTTATGATCCGTATAGATCACACTTTTCGTCCCATACAAGTAATGTCTCCATATCTTGAGAGCAAAGACTACAGCCCCTAGTTCCAAGTCGTGTGTGGTGTAATTCTTCTCATGGGTTTTCAATTTTCGTGATGCATAAGCTATGACTTTATCTCGCTGCATAAGAACACATCCTAACCCCTGATTGGACGCATCACAATAAACCACAAAATCTTCCACCCCTTCTGGTAAGGACAAGATCGGTGCATTACATAACCTATCCTTTAGTGTCTAAAACGCTTGCTCTTGCTCTTCGCCCCATTCATACTTCTTATTCTTTTGTGTCAACAATGTCAAAGGCTTTGATATTCTAGAGAAATTCTCTATAAATCTTCTGTAATATCCTGCCAAACCTAAGAATGACCTTATTTCTAACGGTATAGTAGGTGCCTTCCAATCCTTCACAGCTTCAATCTTCTTTGGGTCTACATGTATGCCATCATTGTCGATTACATGCCCTAGAAATTGTACTTCTTGCAGCCAAAATTCACACTTGGAGAACTTCCCATAAAGTTTCTCCTTCCTGAGCAGTTCCAACACCGACCTTAAATGCTTCTTGTGTTCCTCCTCCGTCTTAGAGTAGATAAGTATGTCATCAGTGAAGACTATGACAAACTTATCCAGGTATGGCTTGCACACTCGGTTCATTAGATCCATGAACACTGCTGGCGCGTTTGTCAACCCAAATGGCATAACGGTGAATTCAAAGTGTCCATACCTCGTTCTGAACGCGGCCTTTTGTATGTCCTCCTCACAGACCCTTAGTTGGTGATAACCGGACCTAAGGTCAATTTTTGAGAAGTATCTTTCTCCTTGCAGCTGATCAAATAAATCATCAATCCTTGGGAAAGGATAACGGTTCTTAATGGTCAGCTTGTTCAGCTCCCGATAATCGATACACATCCGGAATGATCCATCCTTCTTCTTAACGAACAACACCGGTTCTCCTCATGGTGATGAGCTAGGCCGAATAAAGCCCTTATCCTGCAGCTCCTTAAGTTGCTCAGCTAATTCCTGCATTTCGGAGGGTGCTAAACCATATGGCGACCTAGCCACGGGGGTTGCCCCGGGTATTAAGTCAATCTTAAACTCCACTTGTCTCATCAGTGGTAATCCCATCAAATCATCCGGGAATACATCGATGAATTCTCTTACTACTCGAATCTTATTGATTTGAAGCTCATCATCTTTGGCATTCATAAGGGATCTGGTCATCTTCTCACTTCTTTCTCCATACACATATAATACCTTATTATCACCTATGGGGATCTTAACAATCATTTCATGACACATTAGCTCAGCCCTATGCTTCGATAACCAATCCATCCCAATAATCACATCGAAACTCCCATGTCCTAGAGGGATTAAATATATGGTGAACTTAAATTCTCCCAACTCTAGTTTGCAGTTTAAAAATATCTCATCTACCTATTCTTGCTTACCACTAGCTATCTCAATCACATACCCCGGTTTCGCTACACTAGGGTTCATATTTAACAAAGGCACGAATTGAGAAGACACAAAACTAAAATCTGCCCCAGAGTCAAAAAGAATAGTAGCGAAGTGATTGTTAACTGAAAACGTACCCGTTACTACATTCGGGTCCTGAACCGCTTCTACTGCATTTGCAAGGTAAACCATGCCTCCATTCCGATTTCCCTTATTCGGATTTCCTTCGTTCCTATTCCAGTTCCGATTCCTAGTGTTTCCATTGTTGTGGTTAGCATTGTTCCGATTGCCACCGCCTTGGTTTCCTCGATTTCCTTCCAAAGCTAGCTGCCCTCTGCCCTGATTGGTTGCTCCAACCAATCTAGGACACTCCCTCTTGAAATGCCCGGGTTGTCCACACTCAAAGCAATTTCCCCCTGTTACATTCACCCTCACGGATTGAAGTGGCGACGCATTCCGGTTAGGCGCCCTACAATCTTTAGAAAAGTGCCCCGGCTTCTGACAATTAAAACACACGGCACAAGGGGTGCCTCTCGCATGGAACCTAGAGCAGGTCCTGCAAGGTGTGTTGTTGTTAGTATTGCTGTTTGGATTTCTAAAATTTTGGGGTGTCCTCATGGCAAAATTTCTGCCATCCTTTGCCTTCTTATCACTTTTCCAATTGTTGTCAGGTGATTTCACATCTTCTGGTTCCTTTCTCTTATCCCCCGATTTTCCCAAAGTCCCACTTGATACAGCCTCTTGAGTCAGAATTCCTGCTGTCAATATTGCCTGTTGTATCGTAGTAGGCTGAGTAGCCTTGATCATTACTCTGATATGAGGAGGTAATCCAGCAACGTACCTCTTGATTTTGTTTGCTTCAGGGGTTACCAAATGAGGAACCAACTTTGCCAACTCATGGAAGCGATCCGTGTAATCTGCATGAGCCGCTCCAACCGTAGCATGTCCCCAAAACTCATTTTCCAGCTTCTCCATCTCATTGCTTGGACAAAACTCCGTAGTCATAAGAGCTTTGAAGTCGGCTCAAGCCATAGCATTTGCAGTAACTCTCCCTCTCGCTTGGACTTGAGTATTCCACCAAGTTAAAGCCTTCCCTACCAGTGAACCAGTTACAAACATGACCCTTTGATTGGGTAAACATCCACTCATCTGAATCACATTTTCCATCTTTTCAATCCACTGGGTAAGTGCTACGGTGCCACCCTTTCCATCATACTCCTTAGCACCACAAGACGTGAAGGCCTTATAGCTGCAGCCGTTGTTGCCACCAGCTCCTGGACCGTTGTTGTGGTTGTTGTTCATGTTATCAGTCACCTGCTGAACAATGTTTGGTATGATCTTTGCCAATTGAGCCTCAATCAAAGCAGCCATGTCGGGATTTTCTCCCCCACCACTTCCTCCAGCACCATTCCGTGTGTTCACCATTCTATAGTAAGATGTGACACCCGTTAATAACCACCAGAATACTCCATGCAGTATAAATACTACAACATATCTACGTCTACCAATATCATACATACTACTATCGTACATAGTACAGGCATGTATTAACTCTCTTTCATACAATCACACTTAGAAATCCGTTAAAGTTGTGGTACTTGTATAACTATGTTGGCCACCATACTTATACAATTACCGTTTCCCTAACGCACTCCCTCCTATGGTAGCACTTATAAGAGTCAATACAACATATAACACATACATCTAACAATTAAACACACCAACACAAAACAAAAGATCCGTGATTTCATTATTAAAATAATATAGTCAATACTCAAAATGCATAAATTTATAGTCTAGCTAAACTAGCATAGACCGAATCCAAATGGAAGCATAACCAATAGTAAGTCATGTTGGCCATAAGAGTGGAACGACCTAATCTAAATAAACAAATAATTGTTGGATGCCGTGGATTCACTATCGGATTCTCCTCCTCCATTATTGTTACTATCTGGATAAACTGGTTTAGTCTTGACATTCCTCAATAGTACTTCCTTATTCCCTTCCTTAGCCGTTATCGTTAGGACAGTCTTATAGACCCACATATTGTTCACTTTCACCTTAGACATGCGTTCTATCTCCTCACATGGATACCACTCATATGGAATTTTCCTCCTATAGTTTGTACGTATGTTGCATCCTATCCTCGTAATTCCAGTCGCTTGCACCACTACTTGTCTCTTAGGGGGCATGACTTAAACATTAGAAGAAAATATTACTCATCAGATACATAGAATAACATAACGAAAGGCAGATGCTATCATGTACCAAATTATGTACTATAATTTACATTTCTAAGCAAAGTACAACAATGACTAGCGTGGACGATGGTAGTTAAACCCGCACTAGTCAAAACCCGAAAAGGAAAATAATATGTGGCTAAGTATGAACCATAATAGTTCGTAACTTAACAAACATCGCAATAAATAAAAACCAATAACATCCAGAAAACTTTTTAATGCACAGATACTCCTATGACGCCTATATGTAGGGACCCTTAAGCTATAGACTAGGCTACTAGACTAGGAAACCTAATTCTCTATAACCATTGTCTCTGGTACCATTTTGTCACACCCCAACATGGCGGAATATGGGGCGCGACGTATGTATATCATCACAACATCGCGTGTCAATAGAGATAACTAAATGAAATGGAAATGTCATAAAATGGTGACACAAATGTCATGACAATATCTCCACAAAATGTAGGAGTCTAGGCAAGTAGGTAACAGTCCTACCTCTTACCCAAGACAAACAAATACCACAAACAAAACATCATAAAGGTGTCCACAAAGTATCACTTATTCAAAACACATAGAAATAAACTAAGAAGGAACAGGGATCTCCTTCTAAATGCAATCCTAATGCCTCCAAAGCTAGCCACTTCTACTCTCAAGCTTAACCACATTCTCCCCTGAAGAGACACTAAAACACGTCAACATAATGTTGGTGAGGGTCATATGTTGTCCCATATATTTGTGATTGATTAAGCAATGAAGAAAGAAAGAAAATAGATGAAGAAGAGATGAATTCCTAGAGAGAGAAAGTAGTGAGAGAAAGTAGAGAGGAGATGATTAACTTGGTGAGATTAGATTAGAGAAAAGAATTTGTTACAAATGACCATCCACCCTCCTAACATGCTAGGAGGGTAGTATATATAGTCCACCCACATGCGGGCTTTAATGGACTATATATTGGGTCGGGCTTGTCTTTTGGACTTTAATTAATTTAAATCCAAGCCCGTGAACCACGACTAAATAACTACTTATTAAAACGTTCTAATAAATATTACAATAGAAACCTATGACCGAACATTCTTGTTTGACTCAATATTTTGAGGCTAACAATCTCCCCCAATGTGAGGTCATTCCTCTTTGATATTTGGATTCCAATGGAGATTTACGAATTTCGTCATAAATGAGTCTTGAACGTGTAACATTAGTTTTGTTCCTTCATGCTGTGATCTTTGAGCCTTTGTCGTTGTCTTTCGACTTTGTCTTTAAGTCTTGAGATCTTCAAATCATTCTTGACTTGTCTTTTCCATCTTGTGATCTTGTGTCTTTATCCACATGCTCACACTATCAATTGTTGGATAAGTCTTTGGGCATGAATATGTGGTTGTGAATCTTTGACTTTGCTGAGTACACAGTGAAGCCACCTTCTCGAGACAAAACATAGACGCGGACTGAATGGCTTTGACATTCGTCCTAAATCGGTAGCGTTTTACCTCCGGTCGATGAAGACCGTTATACGATATTAAATATCGTACCTGTGATCAGGTAGATTCAATTAAGAATCTCCTTGACAGGGTTTCGCGGCAGTACTAGCCGTTCTCTTTACTCGACCGTCTCAAAGCAAGACTGCGAACATAAAGAGTGAATCAATTGGATAAATATCCGCTTGATTAAATTCGTCAATTCAAATTCCTGGAACAAGTTTGATTCATTAAGAATCTTACCATTGTTGCTTTCCAGTTGACACAAGTTTTATTCATAAGAATCTCACAAGTTACCTACCGTAGCGTTGTTTGATGTTGACGCTAGAAGGATTTCCATTCGTCACTATGAATATTAATAAATATCACTCTGAATGTTCTGGCAAGACCATAAAGATATTGCGTAGAAACCTGAAACGAGTTTGAATCAATTCAGAATCAAACCACTGTTGCTTTTCAGTTTTACATATGTTCAATTCAAAAAGAATCTTGCATATGACCTACCGTAGTGCTGTTTGATGTTAACACTGGAAGGATTTCCACTCATCATTGTGAATACTAAGTAGTATCACTCTGAGTGTTCTAGCAATATCGCAAGGATATAGCGTAGGACTCTCTTGATCTTCATCCGTGTGTCCTAACGAGATTTGATTGATCTCTTGGCTCTAGACTCGATTTGTGCACTTTTAGTGGTCGGAGGCTGGAGCAGATGCCACCTATTCAGTATCAACAATCTCGGAGTGAGAAAGTCAATAGAAGTCGTGTTGATCTCTTTGACAATAAAACAAACTTCTTTTGAGAGAAGTCTGAGTAGCTAGGAAAGGGTTGTGCTTCACATCACTGGGTCCATGATGAGTTTGTCTTCATGATGAGTTGACCCGGTTTCTGCCTAAGTTGTATGGAGGGCTTCTTTCTTTACACCCTTTATCCTTACATTTCTTTTTCATTCTTCAACCCCTTCAATGCTTACCAAGACATCATTAATAGCACCTTGTTGTGATTGTTCCAGTGCTATCATCAGTACTTAGTCGGCATTCAGCTACGTTCACATTCTACTCCATCTTTCCTAAGGACTTCTAATAGTCTATTGGATTGTCCCTGTGAAGATCCCTCCGATTCTGGTTGGATCATAGGACTTAAACCTAACCACCCTTTTGACACCAATAACGTCGTGAATTAAAGATGTTGTGGGAATTTGATCGTAACCATGAAAACCACTTTAAATTCTAATAAAGTGTTTGAAAAACATTTAACACCTTGCTAGTTTTGTCGTATCAGAAAAGCTCCCCCTTCACATGTGCATCGATAATCGAAAGTGTTTCGCACATGTGGGTAAGAGTTAAAGTGCTTGAGTCTTATAGATCACATTTTAATCACATTTTCTCCCCCTATCTCTAATATATAAAAAATTTTGATATTAGAGATACCAAATTTGATTAAAATATATTTTGAAAAATAGTCTTGAAAATATTCGGGAGAAAAATATGTCAAACTTAGCATGAATTTTGGAACGCTCCCCCTCAAAAATTGATCCAATGGAATTGTCATTTCGAGGATTTGATCCACATTAAACTTTTTGAGGATAGGAGTTGTTGAACACACAATTTTTGAAAGATTTTGAATACCATTGAGAAATTCTTGAAAAAATTGTGTTCAACGCTTTTTGAAAAATCAATTCTTTTTGTCGAAAAGGTTTTTCTTAAGCATAAACTTGAGTTCATAGACTTTGAATGTCTTGAAGAATCCACTCAAGTGTAAGAAGATTTAACTTCTTTTGCTAAGGGTAAGAGCACTGAATCGTACACTCCCCCGTGAATATAGTTCCGGGTTGCAATCTGAAAGTGATTACAAACCATTGTGTTGAGCTCAAAACGTTGAATGTTTTGTGACAAGCTCAACCCAAGATAGATTGCTCTACCCGTTGTTGGAAGTATTGTCCAAAATAGACAATTTCCTTTTGAAAAGATAGAAATGACATGTTTTGAAAAATATTTACAACTTTCATTCGAGCTTTATGTACACACCCGTGTCGTTATTGAGCGACATTTCTAGGTACGTCCATATTATCGATACTGAAAGACATGTCGAGAAGAATATTTTTGGATTATCAAAGATTTTTTACTTTTGTATTTTGCTTTATGATTAATATTTACAGGTAGATGTTTGATAGATGAATCAAGCAGGCTTCTTTTCCAGAACCTCCAGTTCTGCTGGAGTCAAACATCTCATACCAATTTGCCTAACTAGATACGCAAACCTCTCTTTCGAAAGAGCTTTTGTAAACAAGTCAGCTAATTGGTAATCAGTTCCAACAAAGTATAATTCAACAATACATCTTTCAACTTGTTCCTTAATGAAGTGATATCTGACATCAATGTGCTTCGTGCGGGAATGCTGAACCGGATTGCAGGAGATGGCTATGGTGGACTTTGAGTCACAGTACATAGGTACTTTATCAAAATCGAAGCCATAATCCGTGAGTTGTGTTCTCATCCAAAAAACTTGAGCACAACACGCAGATAAAGAAACATACTCCGCTTCGGCTGATGAAAGTGACGTGCAATCCTGCTTCTTGGAAGACCATCCCACAAGCTTGTCTTGACCTAGAAATTGTGCACCACCAGAAGTACTTTTACGTGTATCAAGACACCCTGCATGATCAGAATCTGAATAGGCCGTTAGAAAGAAACCGGTTTCCCTCGGATACCAGAGTCCCATGTGAATGGTATTCTTAAGGTACCGAAAGATCCGTTTAACCTCCTTGAGGTGCTTTTCAGTGGGTCGTGCTTGATATCGTGCACAATAACACGTAGCATGATGTATATCAGGTCTGCTCGTTGTCAAGTACATGAGGGACCCAATCATGGAACGATATCTCGTTTGATCTACGGGTAATCCCTCCAAATCAGCATCTAGGGATGTGGTTGATAATGGTGTCCCAACGGGGTCACATGATGTCATACCATGCTTTTTGATTATCTCTTGACAATACTTAGCTTGGTTAATGAAGATACCACTTGGCGATTGGTGAACTTGAATTCCTAGAAAGAATTTTAGTTCGCCCATCATAGACATTTCAAATCTGCTGTGCATTACTTTTTCAAAACATTTTGAAAGTTTTGGGTTTGTAGACCCGAAAATAATGTCATCAACATAAATTTGCACAAGCAGAATGTCATCCCCATATTTATAAGTGAAAAAAGTTAAATCAATGGAACCTTTTGAGAAACCTTTGGAGACCAGAAATTTCGAGAGCTCGTCGTACCACGCCCTTGGAGCTTGCTTGAGTCCATATAGTGCTTTGTGGAGACGATACACCTTGTCAGGATAATGAGGATTGACGAATCTATCCGGCTGCGTGACATAAACTTCTTCCTTCAAAGGACCGTTAAGAAACGCCGTATTTACGTCCATTTGATAAACGATGAATCCCTTATGTGAAGCATAAGCAAGAAAAATCCTGATCGCTTCCATTCGAGCTACTGGTGCAAATGATTCTTCGAAATCAATACCCTCTTTCTGTCCATACCCTTTATCCACTAGCCTAGATTTATTCTTCATGATCGTGTTCTCTTCATCCATCTTGTTTTTCCAGATCCATCGAAGATTTAATGGTGTTACATCGTATGGTCTGTCAACAAGTTCCCAGACTTTAAGTCTTTCAAATTGTTGAAGTTCATTCGTCATCGATTTAATCCAAGCATGATCAGCTAATGCTTCTTTGATGTTTTTCGGTTCAGCTGAACTCACGGCGAGTGCGAACATACAAACATCAGCATCGGTGTTAAGCTGTCGTCTTGTGCGAACGGGCTGTGAAGGGTTTCCAATGACATGAACCAAAGGATGATCTCGGGTCCAATGATGTGTTGAAGGATGTCGTTGGTAGAACGTATGCATATTTGACGGATCAACATGGCGAGTAGAAGACTCTCCAGTTTCGTGTACCGGTGTACCGAATGGGTTGATGAATTCGTCTTCGTCAGATAATGCATTGTCTGCTTGATTTGTGTTCTCTGGAGCAATGACAGTAGTTGTGGATGTTGTAGGATCGATTGTTGAAGTGATATTCTGAGGAGGTAAATCTGCAGCAACCCGTGTTGAAGTAGATGAAGTTGTATCCGGTTGTTGACGATGATCGGTATCATCATTCTTATCATGAGTGACAGCGGAAGACTTCGATACAACTTGTTTCTCCCCCGTGAAATATTCATCATACATTGGTCCATATAACATTTTCAACTCTTCAATTGTCGTGTCGACTGTCATATCAGCTCTAGGAACATTTTCTGGAACCAGCGTTGAACTTGACGGTTCATTGCTGTGGTCTTGAGTTCCGAGTTCCGTGCGGTTGTGAACGGAAGTCGTTTGTCGTTGTGAATCGGGACTTAAACTGTTTTGTTCAAGTGTCATTTCTTGTAATTCATCAAATCGGATGTGAAATGTCTCGACAGTCAATTTTGTTCTCTTGTTGTATACTCTATATCCCTTTGACTGAGTTGCATATCCCACAAGAATACATGCATCACCTTTTTCTTTCATCTTATCCAAGTTTTCACCATCTCGAAGATGTAACAAGTACATCCAAAAACATGAAGGTGTTTGAGTGAAGGTTTTCGATCATGAATTATGTGATATGGTGTCTTTTCGTGTCTTGGGATAATTAAGGATCGGTTTTGTGTGTAGCATGCGGTTGACACGGCTTCGGCCCAAAAATATAGTGGATGTTTTGAAGCGGATAATAATGTTCGAGCAGCTTCAACCAAAGTACGGTTTCGTCTTTCAACAACGCCGTTTTGTTCGGGTGTTCGAGCAATAGACGTTTAATGTTCAATCCCTTCGGCTTCAAAATACTTTCTCAGATTTGAATTAAAAAATTCTGTACCTCTGTCAGTACGAACCACTTTAACTTGAGCCTGAAGACCACGTTGTATCAATTTAAGGAAGCTGATGAGAACTTCAGGTGTTTCATCCTTGGACCTCAAGAAGTGAGTCCATGTGTACCTTGAGTAATCATCGACAATTACCAGAATATATTTCTTTCCATTGATACTCTGAACACGCATGGGACCACACAGATCCATGTGAAGAAGATCTAGCCGTCCTTTAGAGCTTGGTGTGGTCTTTGTTTTGAAGCTACTTCGTTTAGCTTTACAAAGTTCACAAGAAGAACAAAGATGATCGGAAAGCTGGTCGGAATGTGTAAACCCTTTTCCGATGCTACTGATCGGAATCTTAATCGGAATCTATAATCCCTTTTCCGATTACACCAATCGGAATAATAGTGCTGTTACGAGATTTTGAGGTAAAAAGATGAATTTTTTGACAAGAAATCCGCGATTTTAACCAACCAAATGCGACCAAATCCCTACCACAGCTATGTAGAAGATTTATATCACGATTTATAGCATAGAAAACACAAAAAGAATCTTGAATTCGAGATGATTATAAGAGAAAATCACACGAACCAAGTAAAATGAACAACGAATCACAAAACTACCCCATGGCGATTGATACCAAATGTTGTCCCATATATTTGTGATTGATTAAGCAATGAAGAAAGAAAGAAAATAGATGAAGAAGAGATGAATTCCTAGAGAGAGAAAGTAGTGAGAGAAAGTAGAGAGGAGATGATTAACTTGGTGAGATTAGATTAGAGAAAAGAATTTGTTACAAATGACCATCCACCCTCCTAACATGCTAGGAGGGTAGTATATATAGTCCACCCACATGCGGGCTTTAATGGACTATATATTGGGCCGGTCTTGTCTTTTGGACTTTAATTAGTTTAAATCCAAGCCCGTGAACCACGACTAAATAACTACTTATTACAACGTTCTAATAAATATTACAATAGAAACCTATGACCGAACATTCTTGTTTGACTCAATATTTTAAGGCTAACATCATAGGTTTAGACTCCAACCGAAAACATATTATAATAAGCTGTGAACAACCATAAACCACTACACATATGTACAATGTGCTACAAATATGCATTAACAACTAACATTTAAGATCAATCATTCCAAACAAAATCCAAGGCTCTCAGCCTTTTCAAACACCATGGTACCATAGGCGCCCAAACACCTATGTACCAATCCCAAGGCCCCGCCTTGTCACTATCCATTGGTCCCATAGATGCTCACACATCTATGTACCTCCCCAAGGCCCCGCCTTGTCAACATCCCCTTGGTACCAAGTCAAATCACAAAACAATCATGAATCAATTAGCAGTTAATCACATAAGTACACACAAGTCCATCACCAATCATAAAACATTCACAACAACAATTTACAAAACCATAGACAGTGTCTCTTCCATCCCATCTGGAAGTCAAAATCATTAGTAGACATGGGACTACGAAACTCACCTGATTGAGCTTCTCCGAAAATCCGCGCACTAGCAAAAAGCTAACAAACAAAAGCACACAATCAAAACATGAACCAAACACTAAAACGGCTCATCAACCTATGATGGACATCTAGCCTTCTCCCATATATGTTCCTCATTCATATGTTCTAAACACCCCATTACCTTTCCCTAACAAGTCCTTAACTTGGTTAAGTTTGATACCTATCCCGTTCATATTTTACACAAAATAGTCCCAACTTTTAGGTCTCCAAACTATAAGTCAAACGCCCACCTAACCATACCCATGACCTCTGTAAAGGAAACCCTATTCCCTTACATATGTTAGCTAACTCCTCCCCTTTGCCCTAACCTTAAAGCTATTGTTAAGGCCCCGATATATATATATATATATATATATATATATATATATATATATATATATATATATATATATATATATATATATATATATATATATATATATATATATATATATATATATATATATATATATATATATATATATATATATATATACTTTTGTCTATCCGGATTTTACTGATAGTGAACATACAAAAAGTTTGTTATGATTAGGGGGTCTTACCCTAACCCATTTTCTTAGCCCCACCCCTGGTCTCTTATTTAATATGTAAACCAACTCCCATGCTCATTAGCGGGTTCAAATGTACATCTAAGTACCTCAATTACCTTAAAACATTAAATTAAACCCGACTGATTTCAAAACTGTTTTGACCTCCGACTGTTGTAACCTGTTTTTGATCCACCTCCCAACCTCCAATTTAGTTCTAGTTTCTTGAATTTGAAAGCCAACTCAATTACCTTTCCAGGGACATAAGATTAGAAAATTAAAAGTTTGTAAAACTCTATATATGATCAAAACAATGACCCAAAAATTCTGTCCAGTTTTTAAAAACGAATTTAACATAATTAACCAAATTAATTACCCTCATCATGTTTAATCATTGACCCTAATTAATCTAATCATTATAATATCATATATATACAGATTTTAATTCAAACCCTAACCTAAATCCATCATTGGATGATTGAGAAAGAATTAAAAACACTTCAATTAAAAAGGGTTATAAAGATTTACCTTTGATTTATGAAAACCCCCAAATTTATGAAGAAACCCTAATTTTTATGAGGTGACCGTAGGTTTTTAATAAATCTCCATGGATTATGAGAGTTTTGATCTACTTAAAATCCTTATATAGTTTTTCCAAGACTCCTAGCCCAATACAACCCACTTTCCTTTTTTCCTTTTTTTTTTCCTTCTTTTTATTTGGCCTAAACCGACTATAGCCTATATTTTTTTTTCTTTTTATTACTTATTATTATTTTAATAACAATACCTTAATTTACCTTAATTTATTTCAGCTCCTAAAACCTCCAAAACCTCAAAACCGTAAAACTAGTCAAATTTATGCGTATACCGTAAAAAATGTAAAATATACAGTTTTAAAAAAATTCTTAAATTTTGAAATAAACTTTATAACTAAGTCCTAAATGACTTAAAACCATCCCGAAAAATACTCACATGACTAAACACCTTACCTGAGACCTCTAAATGTTAAACCCCAAATCCTAAAAAAATACAATTTACTATAATACTTATACGTATACGTAAACACCAAAATAACACCATTTCATTTCATAGTCACTAATTGTGAGCTCATGAACATGAAATAACCGTTCCTCGATTTACTTATGAGTACTTTATACCCATATATGATATCCACACCAACCTCGTTCACGCAAAATAAACATGTAAACACGCTAATCATATAGTCACACATAAATTAACCTAAAAAATTAGGACCAAGTGACGAACCTCAAAACCATGGTTGTCACAGTGTCCTCCTCATATCAGAAACCATTTACAATGGATTTGTCCTCCTAACCAAATCCACAACGCCATTGGTCCTCTCCCAGATCCTGGAAGGGTATAGCTGCGACCCCTGTTAGGAAGTACGCGTCTATCCATCCATACCAGCAGTCTCCTTTACTGCTCAATCGGATGTATAGTGCGATCCAGATAAAGATCTCTTTGCATTCCCTTCCTATCCATCCACAGTAGCAGTCTCCTTTACTGCTCAATCGGATGAATAGTACGAACTGGATAAACAACTCTTTGCATTTCCTGCTATCCATCCATAGCAGCAGTCTGCTTTACTACTCAATCGGATGTATAGTGCGATCCGGATAAAGATCTCTTTGCATTCCCTTCCTATCCATCCATAGCAGCAGTCTCCTTTACTGCTCAATCGGATGTATAGTGCGATCCGAATAAAAATCTCTTTGCATTTCCTGCTATCCATCCATTGCAGCAGTCTCCTTTACTGCTCAATCAGATTTATAGTGCGATCCGGATGAAGATCTCTTTGCATTCCCTTCCTATCCATCCATAGCAGCAGTCTCCTTTACTGCTCAATCGGATGTATAGTGCGATCCGAATAAAAATCTCTTTGCATTGCTTCCTATCCATCCATAGCAGCGGTCTCTTTTACTGCTCGATCAGATGAATAGTGCAACCCGGATAAAGATCTCTTTGCATTCTCTTTTGTTCACCCATAATAACAGAAGCCTTCATTAATGCCCAATCGGACGTATAAGAGTAACCTAGGTATAGACCACTTCGCTTTCATGCCGCCATCCGAACCTGAGAGAGAATCTGAAACGAATCATATACTTAGAACATCCTCACTTAAAAGATAACTATGTTTTTAGTAGCTTTTTTGAGGACAAAGCTAAAATAACGGGGTGGTGCTGTAAAATCCATGATTTTACCATGATTGAATATACTAAATTTCCACCTAATAATCCTAGGACACTCATTCATGTGTTATGTCTCCTTAAGATGTGTATGAACTTGTCCATCATGTAATTATACTTTTACTTTCATCTTTGTTGAAAATAATTTCATAACCTAAAACCATGAACTTACAACTAGGAAAAACAAGTAATGAAATTATAACTAGCAATGTGTGTGTGTCACACTTAACAAAATGGAGAAAAATGTTACATCATGCATACTTAGCCGTTTAGGCATATGTATACATCCCTTACATATTACACTACTCTTGGACTAGCCCAAGACCATCACCCTCCTTTGTGATAAGCCCACAACAAGCCTAAGCCAAAGCCCATTACCATTTGGCTAAGTTTACACGGCAAAACACATAGGTGGAAGAATAAAGGGTGCATTGGTAATGGAAATGCCTACACTTGACACAAGTATTCTTACCAAGGAAATCATGCCTTTTGCATTCCCTTTCCCTCTCTCCTCTTTAAGCCGAAACATACACATACATTCTCATACATGCAATCTCACTTCCCTCTTCAACTTTCTCTCTCTACATTTCGGCTACAAGCCATAAACATCCAAAGTTGATTCATTAAATCAACTAAATCTTTGTCCCATCTTGATTACAAATCATTTGGTAGCATCATTCCTCTTGGAATCACTATAAACAAGCCCTAGCCGAATCTTTAAGGCCACGGCTTCGTTTGTATTAGGGTTTTTTTCATCAACTAGATTAGATCTCTAATCTCCTTGTTCATCTAGATCATCTTTGGTACTTTTAAGCAAGAAAGGTATACACTTCATGTTCTTTCATTTCTTCATGCATGCATCATCATACATCTATAAACACAAGTGAATAACATGTTAAAACCAAGATTGGATAAAGCCATGACCATTATAGGTCACGGCATATTTATGAAAATCATATACATGATTAAAATCTTTTAATAAGAAACCTATGGCTTGTATTCTATGTTTTAAACTTGATTTAAAAACCTTATGAGACATTTTGTGAATCTAAATGTTGCATGGGTTACAAATCTTGTTTTATGGGACTTTGGTTAACTAATGATCATAGATCTCGCAAAATAAACTTGTGTAACTTAAAAATCATGAAAACCATGACTTTAAAGGTCACGGCTAAAATGAATGATGACTATATGATTTGTCTACTAAGTTTTAATAATGGAATATGAAATGATACATGTTAAATGGAATATTAAAAATCACAAAAATAACTTATGTGCATATGTGTAGCCGTGGGTTACATATGACCTAAAATAGGTTAGATGTACATGCATGCTTATATAAACCATAGATCTAATGAAAAAAAGTTAACTTGAGTATGTTAAACATAAAACAAACTTATAAAATCTTATGGGAACCTTGGGAAAAGACAATATAGCCGTGGGCTATATGTAGTCTTCTTGGTATAATGGTAACCTTGGAAACATGCATGACACCTAGATAATCATGATTGTATTTTTGTAATTATTTACAAAACTTAAAATTAGCTAAAGTGTTCATCTTGGAAATACCAAGATTTAGAAATATAGTCGTGGGCTATATATGAGTGTACATGGATCTATGATTGATTTTTAGGTCTAGACATAATTTAGATCTCATTTTGGACTTGTGACTTGTTTTCTTGACTTCTACATAGTTAGATCTATTTTTGGAACACTTATAAGTACATGCAACCTTAAAATAAGTTTTAACTCATCTTAAATAAGCTATAACTAATTATAACCGTGAGATATAAGCTCCTATTAGGGCTTATGACTTGCATGCAACCTTGAAACACACCTAGATCTATTTTGGAACATCACATAAAACCAACTATTAGTTTTATTCTTTAATTAAGAGCTAAAACTAAATATGAATAAGCTAATAATAAGCTTATAAGAATATCCTAAGTTAAAACTTACATAAAGTGTAAAGTAGTGTTAATGGACTATTTAAGCCCATAAAATGTTAATCCAAGACTTAATGGACCCAATAAGACCATTTGAAAAATCTTAGTAACTTAATGGACTTAAGGTTACACTTAGGCCCATTTAACTAATTAAGAGGACTTAAAATGTATTTAACCCCAATAGATGTATTAAAGGCCCATTTAAATAAATTAGTGGACTTGAGATATATTTAGGCCCACTAAATGCCCATTATATGTTTAACCCATTTAATGAGCCCATATACTATTTTTAATGTTAAATAAATTTTTTATAATAAAATATAACTTATAAAAACTTTTTGGATTAAAATGACAATATATGAAACTTAAGGACTAAAACCGTAACTTATGAAGCTTGTTTTGATAAACTAGTAAACAAAAGGACTGAAAATGTAATTATCTAAAATTCTAGGTTTTAATATGTGACAATCCGTCAATTTATGGTTGATATTTTATTCTCAATATTTATTTGAAAATATTATTTTTAATGTTGTAATATGAACTCACTTATTTTTGGGATGTAATTTGGATTTACGTCTTGAAGTAGCATCGACTACGTCTAAACTGGAGGATTCAACGTTACGTGCTTACTTTACATACACCGTTTTGGCGACAGTCCGACATTTGAGAAAATAAATTTATCCGTGAATATTATTTTGGGATTTTAATTTTGAGTTAGTTCATAAACTCACAAATTTACGAGAAGAGATTAGGACTTACGATTTTAATTTAACGTCCTTTACGACTAAACCGGAAACCTTAGGATTACGTATTTACGTTTTCGAACTCCGTTTTTGATGAGACAATTTTTACAAGATTCGTTTTGTGCCGTTGATTCATAATTTATAAAAACGTTTTTCGTAAAACGACCCGAGGGCACGCAATCCGAGGAAACTAGAATCGAGGAATACCCGTAAATTAGCGGGATGGGACAAAACTAATTTATCCCACCCCACTACAAAGGGACGGCCCAAGCTAGGACACCACATCAAAGATGTGGCATCTTTACACTAGCTTAAGTTACACTTGTAACTTAGCTTCATTTTGAAGCCACTAACTTGTCAAAACCACTAGCAAAACCATTTCTCCATTTCTTACTCATGCAAACAACTCATTTTCTCTCCACTCTCCCTCATCTTGCCGTCCCGTATCATCACCACAATACCCCATTCATACAAAATTCAACCACAAATCCTATGTTATTTACATATATGATGATGCCCTTTTGAAGCCCTATTGATTGGTGCAAGTTATAACATCCAAAGAGGAGTGGCTATGGAGTCTTAGGGCTGATTTTCCACAATAATTTCTTGAAGAATGGTGGTCATGAAGATGGTCTTGGTTTATCACAAGTTGTGTGATCAAAATCCATGTCTTGATCACAATCTACATCATCATGGTGGTATAAAGATTGTTCTTCCCATCCTCTTGTTATTTTGATTATGTAATCATGTATTTTCTTTCCTATTGTATATGTATATGATGAATATATGATGATAACAATATTGTGTGGGGATTTGGTGTTGATAATCATGGGTAAAAAGATGAAAAACTATAAGTAAAAAGGTTAAAATCATGCTTAAATTGATGGCTGTATAAAACAGTAAAGAATCATATGATAAACTGATAAAATGGATTGAATAGATTAATATACAGTAAGCTATGAGTCTTGTACACATGTGAGAGTTGGCCATGCAATGGAATCATTAGGATGAGTGAGATATGATCAAAACAAGTTTAGAGTACAAATCTGAGTACACTGTTTTGGACGATTTTTATAAAATACTTAGAGGCTGATTCAACAGTAGCCATAGTAGAGTTAAATGGATCATATGGCATTTAGTTTATACCGAAAAAATTTGAGCTTCTATCTCCATATAGAACTCTAGATATGGCTGTTTTGGTGAACATGAAAGTAAAAATCAGATTTTGGGAAATTAAAGTATAATAGTATTATATAAGCACTCAAATAAAAATAGTATAAAATGTGAACTAAAACCCACTAACTTATATAATACATTTATATAAACATGTATAAGGATAAATAAATGGACATTTTATAAAAATGGTAGTTTGATAAGTTTTATAAGTTATAAAACTATAAACATGATTTTTACGACTTTTTCGGCTATTACCGTAAAATTTACGTTTTTCACCAATTAAAACTTAGACGATCAAACCCGTCTAATGTAAAGTTTTTAAAACTCATATACTGATATATAAACATATATAACAAGTAAAAACCGATAAAACTCGAACTATATAACATACGGATATTAACGGGCTAAGTTAACGTTATTGGACTAATAATACAACAAAATGGGCTAAAACACTTATAAACTTATCTATTGGGATTAACCCATTTGGGCCCAACATGTAAAGTATAAATACTGATAATACAAGTATGAAATGGATTAGTACAAGTTAATGAACTTATAATAGGCTTATTGGACCTAAAACACATAAATAGGTAAAACTAGTAAAAGGTTATCAATACATAACACAAAAATAAGTAAATGAGAATATATAAACCCACTTGATCATCATATATATAAAATCATCATATGTATACATAATTGTTATTTTTATAAAGTCATTGGACATGAGTCTAAGACGAGTATTATTTGTCTAGGTTTCCGTGATTGAAGCACGTACCGTACATCCGAATCGCCGATAACCGCCTTCCCACATCAATGTGAGTTCATAGCCTCGCACTCTTTTAAATGTTTTTATGAAATGTTTTATAAACCCGCGAGGGAGATAACATGTTAGTTTTTATGAAATAGGACACCATTTGTCCCGATTGTTTGTTTATTGATTTGGACTCGAATGATTGTATGACCCGCTGAATGATTAAATGACCCGATAGATGAAATAAAATGGATTATTAAAGTTAGGTTATGTCACTAAAAGTCCCATTAGCATGAATTGTGAACTACCGGGATTTGGTAGACGCTTATGCATATAATAGTACTATTTGGGGACGATCACCCCAGTTCGCGCCTTAACGGTTGATCCTCGTCGTGCCACATTGATTGGTAAGCGAATTTATGTATGAGAAGATTTACATAGCGTGACCTTTGTGACGACACGCTAATTTAGATGGGCAAATTGAGTATCGGGTTAGCTACCCGTTGTTGGTTATAGTAAGGTAACAATGTCATGCGGCTTATAATAATCCAATTAACGATATACTGCTATACGCACCGAGTTACGATGTATTGCCTGACTAGCAATATGGGGTCTTATTATTGATTTTATGTTCGTGTTTTGGTTTTATATAACCATATTCATATAACGGTTTTTATTTAATCTATACAACGTTATAAAACGTATTGTATGATGTTTTTAACGACAATGGTTCGTATAATGATTTTGAAGGCGAAAGCCTATATTACGATTTTGATAAGGATTTCTATAAAATGACTTTGGCTATTTTATGGCCTATTACAATGATTTGTACAAAATGATTTTCGGTAATAATTTTATACCGATGTTATATTGATGGATTTCATTAAACTCTATGAATTCACTCGGCGTTATCGCTGACCTTTTCTTTTAAGATGTTTTATCTCAGGTACTTGAAGGTAATTCTCAGGAAGACGACAAGAATTCATGGCCCGCACTTAAACAATAATTTCCATTCAAATGCTTTGTAAAACTTTGTATGAAATAATATGACTTGGGACCTATGTAAATTTGATATTTATGAATGGAAATGCTTTATTATTAAACGACGCGATTTTTAAGCGTTGTCTATGATGTGAGTAATGTGCTATCCCGTAACACCAACGAGTCTTCCGCTATATTGAGTTGTATAAATTTGGGGGTGTTACAGTTTGGTACCAGAGCTCTCGTTATAGAGAACGAAAGATTTTTAAAACCAAGGTTTTGAATAAAACATTTCATAATCTTTTAACTATAAACATTTTTCTTAAAATGTCTAAAAATCTTTTGACTATAACGGTGCCGAAGAATTCTCGAGTTACCGACAAGGCCAGACTGAGAATTGTTATTTTAATATATATATAACTTGGATTATATATATGTTGTAATTTGATTACATGATTGTTTGATGATTATTTTGATATTTATACGAGGTATTTATACGACGTAGATTGTCACAAGGAACCCTAAATCCCCTAGTAAATTAATCGAAGCTATTCTCGTAGGAATTCTAGCTATCCTAGATCTAAACCAAGTTGTGGATATTTATGATCCTAACAAAATGGTTGATATTCGTAGAAATGTTAATAGTAGTTGATTAAGATCTTGAAGAATAATTGGCGAGATTAAATATGATATCGATGACAAGACGATCTTTCCTTATAGAGTGGAGTTTGACAAAACGTTACCACCTGGAAAGGTGTCATCTGATTCGTTGTCACCGAATTCTTAAATTGAAATCGAAAGGGTAAATGTTGCACTTGAGGCTGTCATTGGAACCATTACCCAAAAGCCTCATGCCACTGGTACCTTTTCCGAGAAGTCTAATTGAATATATGAGTCATTTCATACTAGTGATTCATTTGATAACTATTGATGAAAGAGCTATAGGATTAGAAATTAAGTGTTGATCATATCGAGCTTGTATTGCCCTTTTAAGGTTTAAAAATAAAGTTGAAAGTATTGGAGAATGAGGTAGGATGTCGCATTGAGTATGATTTGGTTGAAACTTGAATGAAGTAAAAAATTTACTCATATGGAATATGAGATTAATAAGAGGAAGTCGTTAAGTCATGTGATTGAGTTATAAGGTTTTAAATGATTGTTAGTTTGTGTTAAGGGTTGTTCCTAGGCCATTGTCCACTAACGAGGATGCCCAGTGTCCAAGAAATAAATTGAAGAAATCTTCTTCTGAATTGGGACCGATGGATCTTTCGGGACATGTGGAACACCTAATGACTACTGTAGATTAGTATTCATTGTAGTATCTTTTAAAAATAATCCCTAACTTAACTGAGACATCAGTTGGTAGGATGAGTTCTTGAAATTGTATGACATAGTGACACATAATGTGTTACGGTACCATTTTGACTTGTTTGTGATTAATGAAAAGACTACCTTTGATTGCTAAATTCTACATGTATCGATGTTATCTATCTTTTCTTGCTTATTCCTAATGTTCGCATTAGTAATGCAACCATTGAACAAGTACTTATCTCGAATTGAGTTACGTTGTGGATTATTCTTTTTGAGTGCCATCGAGGTCATGAGCCTCATGATTATTTGACTAAGCTCATTTCCTATTATATTGTAGTTAGTTCTTGGTGAACAACTTTTCATCACTCCTTTGCAGATCACTCATTGTTTTTATAAGATAAAACAGTATCCCTCGAGAAAAATTGAATTATCATCACCATATGGATTATTTAAAGTGAGACTTATAAATAATCGTTATCGAAATGAAGTTGTTTATAAAACATCTTGGAAAACTTAATTGTTTTCATAACAAAGAAAATCTTTGTAAATTTATTTTTGATTCTTATTTAAAAATTAAGCATGAAAATGTTTTTATTATAAACATGATGATAAAATTTGACGAACTGAGTATTGCATCGTTAATCTTGAAATTGTATATAGTTGCGCGCCTACATAGAATTTGGAAGTGACCATGCAAGGCTGATTAGTAGTCACCATGAAATTATTAATAAACACTAAATTTTCTTTGAAGATTGTGAAAGATTAAATTTTATGAGATCTGCAAAAAGTGAAAAATAGGGACATATTGATAGGGACACCTACATATGTGCCCGCACTATTTATTCTTCTGAATCGAACTTAATCATCTGTGGAAATTGTCTTATTTGACAATTGACAATTCTTTCTTGTCCAATTCTCCCGTGGTGAGTTTCTTTGGAAAAGTATCTGATTACCGAGTGTTGATACCCGATTGGATGTATCGACATTCCTATCATTTCTTTTGATTTGATTTCATTTGAATGACCTGGGTAACAACCCGAGGAGCTTTTGAATGCGTACTCAATTCATGAAAACATGGGATATATTCATATTCGTAAATGTTTTCGTCTGTATCTGATTTGAAATTCTCTCGCGTAGATTATGCGTTGGCCTTACTCTTTTAAGGTTAGTTATGTCTCCTGATATCCTTGAATTTGTGAAAGATTATGAGTTATTATTAGTCTTTTGAGAAGTTCACATCTTATCGACGGCAATAAAACTGGGAAGTTGATAGTGCCAATAGAATGGATTGATTGATTATGACATGACGACATTGTCTTAATTGATGGGAACTCGAATAGAATTCCCCTAAATAATAAGATGTTGATTCTCAAAAGTGATGATGACCATATCCTGCATTTAGACTTGAAATTATACCGTGAATCGTTGTAAATTAGTCATAGATATTATAATCTAGAAAGAACCTAAAATGAATTTATTAAAAGATATTTCCGTTATCTAAAACTTTAGGAGGTATTTGCTGGTGAATTACCTAGACTTTCGCCATTAAGGCAAGTTGAATTTGGTATTGATTAAATTCTCGGTGCGGCACCTGTGGCGTGTGCACTGTACGTCAGTACCATCTAAATTAAAGGAATTACCGTACAACTGAGAGAGTTGTCGGAGAAAGATTTTATTCTACCGAGCTTGTCATCATGAAGAGCTATGGTGTTATCATTCCTTATATTTATAGATTACTGTGAACTGAGTAAATTGACAATCGAAAACGATATCCATGACTCGAAATGGAAGATTTGTTCGATCATTTACAAGGTTCTAGCGTATGTTCTAAAGATTTGATCCATGGCATGGCTATCATCAACTTCGCATCTGTGAAAAAGATTATGTATTCCAATCACTACATCCGGTACTTGTAATGAACATTATGAGTTTCACGTGATGTCGTTTGGATTGACTAATACACATGTAGCATTCATAAATTTGGTAAATCTCGTGTGTAGGCTGTAATTTGATAAATTCATGCTCGTGATCATTAAGGACCATTTGTTTGCTTATAAGAATAAGAAGAAGTTAATAATTAATTATAGATTTCCCTGAATTGGCCGAACAATAAGAACTTGTACCTTGAGTAATTAACATGTGATTTAAGACTTAATCCTTTACATAAAATGACCATTTGATTAATGATGGAAAGATATATATATATATATATATATATATATATATATATATATATATATATATATATATATATATATATATATATATATATATATCGGGGCCTTAACAATAGCTTTAAGGTTAGGGCAAAGGGGAGGAGTTAGCTAACATATGTAAGGGAATAGGGTTTCCTTTACAGAGGTCATGGGTATGGTTAGGTGGGCGTTTGACTTATAGTTTGGAGACCTAAAAGTTGGGACTGTTTTGTGTATACATATATACATATATATATATATATATATATATATATATATATATATATATATATATATATATATATATATATATATATATATATATATATATATATATATATATATATATATATATATATATATATATATATATATATATATATATATATATATATATATATATATATATATATGTATATATATATATATTGACTCTTCAAAAATTAAGACTTTGAGTTTTACCAAAAAGAAAATGGAAATATGTTTTGACAAATGTTTTAACAAAGGATTTTTTTTATTCCCTTATACACAAATCATTTAACTAAACTCCTGTTTAGGGGTAAATGTTCGTTTATACCTCAAGACAACCTAAGAGGGATTGAGGAAACCATTTAAACCATGACTTGAAATTTGAATCGATAATTAACGCTTTTCAACTAAGAAAATTTTTACCAAAGAATAAACGAAGGTTTTTCGAACATTTACGGATTTTATTAATTATTTTAATTATTTTCGATAAATCAACAAAAGTCTTGTTAATTAAATTCAAATTTATTTTGAACATTTTTATAATTGGTCGAACTAAGAAAAATTAAAATTTTTACGTTATGTTTCATAAAAATTAAATATTTATTATTTAATTAATTGTAATAATTATCGACGCTTTAGACGCCGGATTGAGTAAAACAGATAAAAATGATAGTTGAGAAGAAACTAAAACTTAGAAAATATGAAGAAAGAAATTTTTAATGAATGTAAATACTGACACGTTATGTAGAAAAGGATAAAGAACCAATTAGGATGTGTTCCTTAGTAATGATGGTACAAATAAAATTGCCGAACAATTTAAATATGAACGATGTTTGTAAAAAGGATAATATAGATAATAAAAGTGGTTCGCGGCTAATATGAACCATTAAAATTGAGAAGCCGATAGCGTTAAATGTTTTAAAGGCCACTTATGGTTGCCTAAATATGGAGATTTTGAGATTTTAAATTTGTGTTGGAATCTTGTAAGTATAAGTATTCTATTTATGTCATTTCTAACTAAAAGTATCTTTGTCTGAAGAAGTTGTACTAATGGCAAATTATGAAGGCAGACATCGCCTCATACATTAGTAAACGTCTAATTATTGCAAAGGTCATCATCTGAATTTGATTCGAATTGGGTCATCGTCGACAGACTAACCAAATCTGCTAATATCATTCTCGTTAATGATAAATTCTTGATGAAGAAATTGACTCTGTTGTATTTAAAGGAGTTATGTAAACATAGTGTGCCTGTATCGAACATCTTTATCAAGATCCTCGCTTCGCATTGAATTTCTAGAGATTTGCTCAGAAGTCATTGGGAACGAACCTTGATGAGAGTACTGTTTACCACCCCAAATCGAAGGGACAAGGTAAAGTAACGATACAAAACACTAGAAGTCTTGTTTTATGTTTGAATGATTGACCTTTGGTAATAAACTGTAAAATCGTTTTCCTTTGGAGAGATTATCATTGAAAACTATCGTATTAGGATCGAGATCGAATCTTGTGAGGATATATATTAGAGCATCTGTAAGCAGGAGTTGGGATGAAGACACCCGACATACACCCATTGTGAGTTGGACATGTCTTTTAGGTTTAAGGTTTCCTATTATGGGCAACCTAACCTTATAAAATACTCGACCCGCGAGACCTGAAATGATTGTTGAAATTAGGATCTGATTATTGACTGCCGGTAGTGGGCAGGAGGTTATGTGAATATGAAATGCAGATCTTGAAGTGCCAGATGGGTAGCGAAGTTATGCCAAAAATTTTAACCATGGAAAAATGAATTAATGATCTGAAAGATCATGAGATATAAGTCCCCGTTGTATGGGACTATAGAGATGATGTAAAAGATGGTATGAAAGGCATATAAGTTGGATCTACCCTAGGACTTCAAGTGCTGCGTGAATTATGTTTCGTATATCGAACTTGATAAAATGTCTATCAAGTTAAAATCTGATTACTTCTTGATGAATTTTAGATCGGCGAAAAGTTGCATTCATCAAAAACCCGTGAACATCATGGATAGAGAAAGTAAGTCAACATTAAGCCTGATCTTATTCCCGTAGTTAAGTTTGATGAAACTCGCGTATTGTAATGGATTACACTTTTGAGAAAAGACCGAATGTGGAGGAAATACCCACATGGCTTTAACTCTATAAGAAGCAAGTAGTAAGGTAAGATGATCTTTGAGGACAAAGATCCTGTTTAGGGGTAAATGCTGTGACAATCTGTCAATTTATGGTTGATATTTTATTCTCAATATCTATTTGAAAATATTATTTTTAATGTTGTAATATGAACTCACTTATTTTTGGGAAGTAATTTGGATTTACGTCTTGAAGTAGCATCGACTATGTCTAAACCGGAGGATTCAACGTTACGTGCTTATGTTTACATACACCGTTTTGGTGACAGTCCGACATTTCAGAAAATAAATTTATCCGTGAATATTATTTTGGGATTTTAATTTTGAGTTAGTTCATAAACTCACAAATTTATGAGAAGAGATTAGGACTTACGATTTTAATTTAACGTACTTTAAGACTAAACCGGAAACCTTAGGATTACGTATTTACGTTTTCGAACTCCGTTTTTGATGAGACAAATTTTATTATATTCGTTTGTGCCGTTGATTCATAATTTATAAAAACGTTTTTCGTAAAACGACCCGAGGGCACGCAATCCGAGGAAACTAGAATCGAAGAATACCCGTAAATTAGCGGGATGGGACAAAACTAATTTATCCCACCCCACTACAAAGGGACGGCCCAAGCTAGGACACCACATCAAAGATGTGGCATCTTTACACTAGCTTAAGTTACACTTGTAACTTAGCTTCATTTTGAAGCCACTAACTTGTCAAAACCACTAGCAAAACCATTTCTCCATTTCTCACTCATGCAAACAACTCATTTTCTCTCCACTCTCCCTCATCTTGCCGTCCCATATCATCACCACAACACCCCATTCATACAAAATTCAACCACAAATCCTATGTTATTTACATATATGATGATGCCCTTTTGAAACCCTATTGATTGGTGCAAGTTATAACATCCAAAGAGGAGTTGGTATGGAGTCTTAGGGCTGATTTTCTACAAGAAGTTCTTGAAGAATGGTGGTCATGAAGATGGTCTTGGTTTATCACAAGTTGTGTGATCAAAATCCATGTCTTGATCACAATCTACATCATCATGGTGGTATAAAGATTGTTCTTCCCATCCTCTTGTTATTTTGATTATGTAATCATGTATTTTCTTTCCTATTGTATATGTATATGATGAATATATGATGATAAAAACATTGTGTGGGGATTTGGTGTTGCTAATCATGGGTAAAAAGATGAAAAACTATATGTAAAATGGTTAAAATCATGCTTAAATTGATGGTTGTATAAAACAGTAAAGAATCATATGATAAACTGATAAAATGGATTGAATAGATTAATATAAAGTAAGCTATGAGTCTTGTACACATGTGAGAGTTGGCCATGCAATGGAATCATTAGGATGAGTGAGATATGATCAAAACAAGTTTAGAGTACAAATCTGAGTACACTGTATTGGACGATTTTTATAAAATACTTAGAGGCTGATTCAACAGTATCCATATAAGTGTTAAATGGAGCACATATCATGTAGTTTATGCCACAAAAATTTGAGCTTCTATCTCCATATAGAACTCTAGATATGGCTGTTTTGGTGAACATGAAAGTAAAAATCAGATTTTGGGAAATTAAAGTATAATAGTATTATATAAGCACTCAAATAAAAATAGTATCAAATGTGAATTAAAACCTACTAACTTATATAATACATTTATATAAACATGTATAAGAATAAATAAATGACATTTTATAAAAATGGTAGTTTGATAAGTTTTATAAGTTATAAAACTATAAACATGATTTTTACGACTTTTTCGGCTATTACCGTAAAATTTACGTTTTTCACCAATTAAAACTTAGACGATCAAACCCGTCTAATGTAAAGTTTTTAAAACTCATATACTGATATATAAACATATATAACAAGTAAAAACCGATAAAACCCGAACTATATAATATACGGACATTAACGGGCTAAGTTAACGTTATTGGACTAATAATACAACAAAATGGGCTAAAACACTTATAAACTTATCTATTGGGCTTAACCCATTTGGGCCCAACATGTAAAGTATAAATACTGATAATACAAGTATGAAATGGATTAGTACAAGTTAATGAACTTATAATAGGCTTATTGGACCTAAAACACGTAAATAGGTAAAACTAGTAAAAGGTTATCAATACATAACACAAAAATAAGTAAATGAGAATATATAAACCCACTTGATCATCATATATATAAATTCATCATATGTATACATAATTGTTATTTTTATAAATTCATTGGACATGAGTCTAAGACGAGTATTATTTGTCTAGGTTTTCGTGATTGAAGCACGTACCGTACATCTGAATCACCGATAACCGCCTTCCCACATCAACGTGAGTTCATAGCCTCACACTCTTTTAAATGTTTTTGTGAAATGTTTTATAAACCCGCAAGGGAAATAACATGTTAGTTTTTATGAAATAGGACACCATTTGTCCCGATTGTTTGTTTATTGATTTGGACTCGAATGATTGTATGACCCGATGAATGATTAAATGACCCGATAGATAAAATAAAATGGATTATTATAGTTAGGTTATGTCACTAAAAGTCCCATTAGCATGAATTGTGAAATACCGGGATTTGGTAGACACTTATGCATATAATAGTACTATTTAGGGACGATCACCCCAGTTCGCGCCTTGACGGTTGATCCCCGTCGTGCCACATTGAGTGGTAAGCGAATTTATGTATGAGAAGATTTACATAGCGTGACCTTTGTGACGACACGCTAATTTAGATGGGCAAATTGAGTATCGGGTTAGCTACCCGTTGTTGGTTATAGTAAGGTAACAATGTCATGCGGCTTATAATAATCCAATTAACGATATACTACTATACGCACCGAATTACGATGTATTGCCTGACTAGCAATATGGGGTCTTATTATTGATTTTATGTTCGTGTTTTGGTTTTATATAACCATATTCATATAACGGTTTTTATTTAATCTATACAACGTAATAAAACGTATTGTATGATGTTTTTAACGACAATGGTTCGTATAATGATTTTGAAGGCGAAAGCCTATATTAAGATTTTGATAAGGATTTGTATAAAATGACTTTGGCTATTTTATGGCCTATTACAATGATTTGTACAAAATGATTTTCGGTAATAATTTTATACCGATGTTATATTGATGGATTTCATTAAACTCTATGAATTTTCTCGGCGTTATCGCTGACCTTTTCTTTTAACATGTTTTATCTCAGGTACTTGAAGGTAATTCTCGGGAAGACGACAAGAATTCATGGCCCGCACTTAAACAATAATTTCCATTCAAATGCTTTGTGAAACTTTGTATGAAATAATATGACTTAAGAGCTATGTAAATTTGATATTTATGAATGGAAATGCTTTATTATTAAACGACGCGATTTTTAAACGTTGTCTATGATGTGAGTAATGTGCTATCCTGTAACACCAACGAGTCTTCCGTTGTATTGAGTTGTATAAATTTGGGGGTGTTACATAATAAATACTATTCGTGGCAAATTAAACCCTAGGGACCATTTTGGGAAGTTTCTAAAAGTTATTTTTCATTTTATAACCCTAAGGACCATTCTTGTAATTTGCCAAAACCTAAAGAAGCCCTAGGGGTTGTTTTTGTCATTTTAATAAAATTAAAAAACCTAGATATAACTAGGGGGACTAAATCTGCCATAAGCCGAAACTTTAACAAGCCCTAGGTACCAAATGTGTAAAATCCGAAAGTTATACTTGTTTAAAATATGGAGGGAATAGTTTTGCCAAGTTCCAAAACATTAACAAGCCCTAACCCTAAAATCTATTTTAATTATAATAAAACATAATTAAATACCTAGACCATAAGAATTAATGTATAAATTATTAAGTTTGTAATTAATAAATTATTTTATAAATGTTAAAATAATTTATGGAAACTTTAAAGTTTATTAAAATATTATAATTTATTTTTCAAAATAAAATATTTATATTTGCTTTAGGGAATGAATTGTATAAACAATATGGACCTGTATTATTAATACATAAACACGTATACTTTTAGGAAATAAAATTATATGAACGTTGACTAAATTGAATACCAATATTTAAGTAAAACACCTTACGTTTACTTAAAATATGAAACTTAATAATAAGTTTAAATGGATGATTATAATACAAGAACTACGAACGTGAACTAATATCAAGTAGACTTTTTTTTTATGTTTACTTAATAATGAAACTTAATAGTAAGTGAGTGATTATAATACACGAACAGAGAACGTAAACTAATATTTTAAGTAGGACATTATACGTCTACTTAAATAAGAAACTTAATTGTAAGTTGAATGATTATTACGAATACATGTATGCTAACTGATATTAATAGTTAAACATTTTATGTTTACTTAGAAATGAAACTTATATAGATAAGTTTAGATGAATATTGTTGATACTTGAACTACGGTTATTTAGATAAATACCGTAGCATAAATGAACTGACTAAAATCTGTATAAGCATACATATATGTTCTTTGTACTATCTATTAAGACTGTACTATTTGATTAGGCATAACTTTTGGCGTGAGCTTTATTTGGATATTCGTATTAAACAGCTATTGCCTACTCCCAGGTGAGTTTATAGCCCCATATAAACTTTTGATAAAACCTTTCCTCTATGGGAAAGAAAATATGCAAACACTTAATGGACATAATAGAATTGTATAAACTTGACTATGATTGATTATTATTGGAACTGATAAATTGTTGTAAATTGCCTGAATGTTATAAATAGATCTATTAAGGATTGACCATCCCCATCTGGGTGAGTCATGCTCACTGTGCCTTGGCCGGGACAACAGATGTATACCATGTTGGAACTGGGTTGGGTGTCTTTTTGTAAGACACTACGTCCTCATCTGTTGAGGACAATAGAAGGTTAAGCTTCAGTTTCTAATAATAAACAAATGTAATCTATATTTTAGTAAGAATGCTTTGTGCATTGTTACTTCTATAATTATTGTATGTCCAAACTAATAAATGTTAAAACCTGTAAATTCACCAACTTTATGTTGACCCTCTAGTATGTCTTTCACAAGAATATGAAGTTAGTACGTGGTGTGTGCATGGTCTCTAGCATCTTAGTAATCTGCATTGTAGGACTCGTCAGGGGTTCTATTTGGGAAACACAAACAATCACCTTTCATCATGTTTAAAACAATTTTTATTTTTTTGTTTAATAAACATGTAATCTGATTTGAATAACTCTTTATCTTATGCTCTATGGACTATATGCTATCGATCCACCCTAGTGACATCTCCGTGGATATTTCCGCATAATTTGACCCTACCCGGGGTGTCACAGGGGATAATGGTATATCGACTGCTATGTTTTGAGAAAGAAGTTTTGTTGAATTTGAGTGCGTTCCTCATGGATGTCACTGTGAGAAATTGCTTCAAACGCTTGATAGTGCGTTGGTTGCAAGGGTTGTGAAAAACGACATAGAGCTCAACAAAAAGGTAATGGATTTCACGTATGAGTTATCTTTCTTCACCACCACACATCTATCAGCAACCACAACAATCATCTTATCAACCACTAATGATGCCACAGCAAGCATTTCAACAAAGTGTTCATCAACAATCTTTTCCACACCAACCACCACATCAGACATCACCATCATAAGCCAACACTTCTCCAATGGGCTATACTCCTCAGCAAGGATATTTTTCAATTGAAGCACAACCAGCACAAGCTTTCTACTCCAATGAACTTCCACCAATCCAAGCACCGGTCTTTACTCCAAATGATACGCCAGCTGATGTTCTAAATCATCTCACTGCCTACTTGTCAAAACTTGTTGCAACTAGAGGATTTCCACCAACAAACAATCAGCTCCGCACCTCTTCAAATCCTCGACAACAAGCCACTGTTCAAGATGGTCAAGTGACGTTTCAACCTATTCAGGGAAGGCAAACTTCATATGGACATCCTACAAGGACTGTGAATGCTCAAGATGTGAATTCTCAAGCTAATGGAAATGGAAGCCCTATTGGTTCTCAAAAGGTTGTGACTTGCTACAATTGCCGAGGACAAGGTCATATGGCTAGGGAATGCACTCAGCCAAAAAGGAGAAGGGATGCAACATGGTTTCGTGAGAAGATGTATTTGGTGGATGCTCAGTCTAAGGGAAAGAATTTGGATTAAGAAGAGTTAGCATTTCTTGCAGACCCAGGGGCGGCAGATAATGAAGGCATTGCAGTCGTTTCTACTTCTAATGCAGCATATCAAGCGGACGATCTTGATGCATATGATTCGGATTATGATGACATTCACTCTGCCTCAGCTGCTCTCGTTGCTATCTTTCTTACTACGGTTCTGATGTCGTCAGTGAGGTACCACCACAACCAATCTTGGTAATGATGATAACCCACGTCAAGTTGGGCATGAAAATGACAACCTCGAACAACATTCGGGAACTAGTAACTCAAATGATGTGGTACCCAATCCTACACATTTGAGTGAACCTCAACCAAATGCTATGACAGGTATGGAATCTTATGCTCAACATGATTTGGTCATGGTGCCTAAACATATTAATGATCAAATGCATATGGCTCTCTGACAATCAGTAGATACGAATTCCACCCTAACAGCTGAGCTTGCGTTGCATAAAGAAAAGGTCAAAACTTTTGAAATGGTCCCTCAAGCAGAGAAAATAACATGTTC
The DNA here is from genome assembly GCA_025667525.1 of Glebionis coronaria. Taxonomy (NCBI): domain Eukaryota; kingdom Viridiplantae; phylum Streptophyta; class Magnoliopsida; order Asterales; family Asteraceae; genus Glebionis; species Glebionis coronaria. The sequence goes on from JANFOE010000195.1 coordinate 190,338, forward strand.
TGAATTTGACCAATTTCGTTTTGAAAAGATTGAACACTTGAAAGAAATAGAATCATTAAAAGCTAATCTTTCCAATGAATTAAAATCAAAAGCGTCGGTTGTCAATGATTTTCAGAAACTTAAAATGGATTTCGAAACTCTCGAGTCTAAAAAGTTTAAATCGGAAATTAATGCTACCAAACTTCTTAAATTCAAAGAACAACAGATTTTAAAACGATACGCTTCCACAGAAAAGGTTCATCTTTTAACTAAATCGTTTAAAGAACTCAAACTTAAGCGTCTTCAAGATTTACCACCTAATCCACGTTATGCAAAACAAGCTCAGGAATATATTCCGTGTCTTTATGATATGACCCTAATTAGCAAATCGAAAGAAGCACCTTTTGTTCGTAGTACTGAGGAGACACAGTCACTTGCGGAAGAAACTCAATCTAAAATTCTTTCAAAATTCCCTAAGCTTGATTATGAGAAGTATAATAAAGATCAATTTTCTAAAAAGACCCCATTCGCTTACACAAGGAATTAGCTGAATTGACAGTTCTTGTGCCCCAAAGTTTGTCAAATGAAAACCCTCCTAGTACGTCTCCTACACTTGTCAAAACGGATTTAACGAAGTTAATTCCACCGGTAAGTAAGGCGTCCGTTAGCTTAAATGCGGTACACCAACACTTAGCCGATTTTGACAAGGTCATTTTGGAACGTACGACGACTTCGGCCATAACGGAAGGTGAATGGAATTTTCAGCACACTAGAGCTGCGTTCCGAGACGAATTTGTTCCATTTGTAAACAATGTTAAATCTTGTCTTAGTAATGTTTATCAAAATTTGCTTTTGGAAATAGAAGAAGTTAGACGTGTTTTCAATAAAATGGATGATGCTTATGAAAACAGTTTACTTGAAATAGACCGAGTTTCACGCCAAAATGATCAGCTTCTGAAGCAAGTGATGTCTCATGATATAGTTTCCGTCTGTGTGAATAAAAGTGTTAATAATGATTCTATTGTGCATAATGTTGAATCTGTGGATAATGTGGTAGATAGTACTTGTAACAAATCTGACGCTGAATTTCTAAGCTTCAAGATTCTTATACTTTGCTTTCAAAAATTCTTGATGAGATCCAAAAACATTGTATTTCGCTTGAATGTAATCAGCAATTTATTCAAGAGATCTTTGAAACATCATTCGAAGGTGTTAATATAGATGAGGCAAATTTTCAAAAGAATTTTCTATCAAAACAACGTCAGCCGAGTGACAAGGTTGCTAAATCATTGCCGATAGACATAGAGAAATCTAAGGAGCTTAACTGTGTAAATGTACTTGAGGCCGCTGAGAATATTAAACTTGATCTAGATAATCGAGTTTCCAAGATTTTGTCGAAAGTTGATAACTTAAAACAGAAAAATACACAACTCTTCGATACAGTAAAGCCCGCATGTGCTAATACCACTGCACAGAATCAATCATTGATTGAACAATTGAATCGAAAGTTGGTGGAAATATCTGATTTGAGGGAATAAATTTGTGATAAAAATCTGGCTTTGGCTGAGTTAAAAGAAACACTTCGAACTCTAAAAGGTAAGAATGTTGTGAATAACGCAGCCACTGTCTCAGCATCGTCCTCTAGTGCAATCAAAAGGAACCTTATCGCCGTCACACCACTTAACAAGGGCCCTAGGACTAAACCATCTCAAACTTTGGTCACTAAAGATAAGGCGGAATCAAAACCAACTTCTAATATTCCTGTGTTGCCTTCTACAAGAGTAAGCACCACTACTAAGGCTCAAAGATCTAAGCTTAAAAGAAACCAGAAGAATGATAGGATCTTGCCCCTATCTAGTAGTCAAGCGAATAAGAAAGTAGAAGCCCGTCCTAGGAATGTTATTTCTGTTTTGAATAAAAAGAATCATGTAGCTAAACCTAAAGGCTCTGCGGTTGTGCAGCGTTCTAAGCCTACTTTGAATTCTAATTTGAAATGTTGGAATTGCAATGAATGTATGTTTTCTAGTCGTCATGATTCTTGTCTTATTGACCATGTGAATGAGATGAATGCCCGAAAAAATGGATTAGAATGGAAACCGAATGGGAAAGTGTTAGCCCAAGTTGGTTGGTTATGGCGCCCCACTGGTAGAACTTTCACTATAGTAGGAAATACGTGCCCTTTAACTAGGATCACTCCCACTAAAGCGAAGAAAGCGTGCCCTTTAACTAAGAGTACCAAGGCTACCAAAACACAAGCGTGTCCTTTAACTAGGAACACCGACACTACTGTATGAACAAAGTGCCCTTTAAATAGGTCTACTCCCACTGTAGTGCCCGCTAACACTCCAAAACCTCAGAAAGTTGGAACTATAAAACCTGTTAGTACTAAAACTCACAGTAGAAAACGCAGGAAATCTAAGGATAACAGAAATGTTAGCAATTCTGATAATATCATATTTGTATCTGCTAACACTCCAGAACCAATAGTTTCCAATGCAATGTCTACTATTGTTACTGAAAACAGGTGGTCCAAATTGTTCTCTAGTATTTGGACTCTGGTTGCTCCAAGCATATGACTAGAGATTGCTCTCAGCTCAAAAATTTTGTCAGCAAGTTTCTTGGAACGGTTCGATTTGGGAAGGATCATATTGCAAAGATAATGGGTTACGGTGAATATCATATTGGGAATGTTATAATTTCAAGAGTGTATTATGTGGAAGCTCTAGGTCACAACTTATTTTCTGTGGGACAATTTTGTGAAGCAAACCTAGAAGTTGCTTTTCGAGAGCATACCTGCTTCATTCGTAATTTGGAAGGGGTTTATTTATTGAAAGGTACTCGAGGGAATAATTTGTACACTTTGTCTCTACAAGACATGATGGCCGCTTCTCCCGTATGTCTTCTCTCCAAAGCATCGAAGACTAAGTCATGGTTATGGCATCTACGGTTATCTCATCTTAACTTTGACGCTATCAATCACTTGGCGAAAAACGAACTTGTTCGTGGTCTTCCTAAACTAACATTTCACAAGGATCATTTGTGTTCCGCGTGTACAATGGGGAAAAACACTAAGAAATCATACAAACTCAAGACTGAAGACACCAACCAAGAGAAACTTTATTTGTTGCATATGGATCTTTGTGGGCCAATGTGTGTTGAAAGTCTTGGTGGTAAAAAGTACATCCTCGTCATAGTTGATGATTACTCTCGGTTTACATGGGTGAAATTTCTTACAACAAAAAATGAGGCACCTAAATTCATCATCGGATTTCTCAAGATGATTCAAGTGCGTCTCAACACTACTATCCGATGATTCGTACAGATAATGGAACCGAATTTGTGAATCAAATTTTGCGTGATTATTATGAAGAAGTTGGCATTTCTCATGAAACATCCGTTGCTCGCACTACACAACAAAACGGTGTCGTTGAAAGGCGAAATCGCACACTTATGGAAGCTGCTCGAATGATGTTAATTTACGCAAAGGCTCCATTGTTTTTATGGGCAGAAGCAGTATCTACAGCAGTGTACACCCAAAACCGGTCACTAATTCGAAAAAGACATGGTAAAACACCTTATGAGCTCCTACATGGAAAAGTACCAGATTTATCATATCTTCATGTATTTGGTTGTCTCTGCTATCCAAATAATGATGGTGACAATTTGGGAAAACTTCAACCAAAGGCTGATATTGGTATTTTCATTGGCTATGCACCTATAAAGAAGTCATACCGAATCTACAATCGTAAGTCTCATAAGATCCTCAAAACTATGAATGTTGATTTTGATGAGCTGACAGCAATGGCTTCTGAGCAAAGCAGTCTGAACCCGTACTTCATGAAATGGGACCCAGTAACATTAGTTCTGGTCTTGTCCCAAATAAACCCTACTTCATCATCATTTACACCACCTACTAGGAATGAATGGGATACGTTGTTTCAACCGTTCTTTGATGAATTCTTCACTCCTTCAAGTATTGTTGCTCCAGAACCTGAGGTAATAGCTCCGGTAACCGAAGTTGTCGCTCCAGCAACCGACGCACAGTCAGACACATCTGCACCTACAACGAGTAATTCTCAACCAACACATGTTTCAACTACCCATGTCATGCCTATTGATGATAAAGAGGATGATGATGATCACGATTTGGAATTCGCTCAAATGCGTGAACTTCCATTCTTTGGTGTATCAATTCCCGACCATAATCAAGTCGGGTCGTCCACCTCAGAGGAAGCTCCTACTACAGTTTGCTCCAATCCACGGATTCGTGAACATGACAGCAAGTGGACAAAGGATCATCCTATAGATTCAATTATTGGTGACCCTAATCGTCCAGTATCCACACGAAGTCAGTTACAAGAAAATGAAATGTTTTGTCATTTTGATCCTTTTCACTGAATTTGAACCTAAGACATGGCAAGAAGCTTTTACTCAATCCTGTTGGATAGAAGCTATGCAAGAAGAACTTAATGAATTTATACGTCTTGAAGTATGGGAACTTGTCCCATGCCCAGATAAAGTGCAGTTACTCACTTTGAAATGTGTTTACAAGGTGAAACTCGATGAGTTAGGCGGAATATTGAAGAACAAAGCTTGACTAGTAGCTCGTAGATACAAGCAATTATTGGGCATCGACTTTATGGAATCCTTTGCACCTGTTGCCCGTTTGGAAGCTATTAGATTATTCCTTGCCTATGTTGCCCATATGAATATGATCGTCTATCAGATGGATGTAAAGACGGCATTTCTTAATGGTGAAATCAAGGAAGAGGTCTATGTTCAACAGCCGGATGGTTTTGTGAATCCTAATTATCCTAATCATGTGTACAAGCTTAAGAAGGCTCTCTATGGGTTGAAGCAAGCTCCAAGCGCATGGTATGATCTATTGTCACAATTCCTCATTGTGCAAGGCTTCGCTAAAGGCAAGGTGGATCCCACGCTGTTCATTCAAAAACGAGGTAAAGATATGATTATGGTACAAATATACGTTGATGATATTATATTTGCTGCCTCGACCCAAATCTTATCCGATGAGTTTGGGACACTCATGTCTTCCAAGTTTAAGATGTCAATGATGGGCAAGGTATCATTATTCTTAGCTCTTCAGATATCTCAGAGTCCCTGAGGCATCTTTATCAATCAATCCAAGTATGCCCTTAAATCGCTAAAGAAGTATAAGATGGAATCTTGCGACCCCTTGGATACTCCAATGGTGGAACGAACTAAGCTTGATGCAGATCCACATGGATTTGCCGCTGATCTGACACTTTATCGTGGAATGATCGGTACCCTTCTGTATATCACAACTAGTCGACCTGATCTTCAGTTTGCTATATGTATGTGTGCTCGGTATCAAACTCGACCTACTGAGTTACACTTGGCTACTGTGAAACGGATCTTTCGATATCTTAAAGGAACCATTAATCGGGGACTTTGGTATTCGAAGGACTCTTCGATTACACTAATGGCATATGTAGATGCGGATCACGCAGGTTGTCAAGATACAAGGCGTAGCACGAGTGGAACTTTGCAACTACTAGGAGATCGACTAATCAGTTGGGCATCGAAAAGGCAGAAAAGCGCTGCAATTTCAAGTACGGAAGCAGAATACATAGCAATGTCCGGTTGATGTGCTCAAATTCTTTGTATGAGATCGCAATTAACCAAATATGGTCTAGGTTTCAACAAAATTCTGATGTACTGCGACAACAAGAGTGCAATTGCCTTATGATGCAACAATGTTTAGTTCTCCCGGTCGAAGCATATTGACATTTGCTACCATTTCATCAAGGAGCAAGTGTAAAATGGAGTGATCGAGCTTTACTTTGTCCGATATGAGTATCAATTGGCGGATATTTTCACGAAGGCTTTAGATCGCGCTCGAATGGAATTTTTGGCCGACAAGATAGGAATGAGAACCTTCTCGCCTGAGACTCTTAAGGAACTGGAAGACGAAGCGAAAGAATAGTGATGGTAAACTATTCTCCATATCCTTGGTGATCATCTGTATATGTTGTTATATTTTTATCCACAAAAACAAAATACAAAAATATAAAACCATATAAAAACCATATAAAAACCATAAAAATTGAAAAATTCAGAAAAATCCAAAAATATTTTTACTTTATTTTTCAAAGGCATGTCTTTTGGTACGATAATATTTACGGTCTTAGAAATGTCGATTAATATTGACACCACGCCATAAATAGAGTTCGTACAAAAGTTGTAAATATTTCGTAAAACATGCCCAAATGGCTTGTAGTTATTTCAGACTGCAACCCGTTTTTCATATTAAAGTCAAGTATTTCTTATGAAAGCTTTGGCTCAACAACAGGAATTAATTTTCTCAGGCAAGGTTTACTTCAAAACCTTGTAAGGGATCAAGTTTACTTTATAACTTGGTCTAACACAGATATATGTACGCTTCAGTGCATTTATTTGTTAAAATAAGAGAAGTCTTGTTTTTATGAAGTTATCATCTCTACAACCATAGCTATCTACAATTGGTATCTACATACTCGATGATGCGACTACTCAAATGACGACTACAGCTCTTTCAATAGAACACGGGTCAACAATTGAGGGGGAGGAATTGTCCAACATTCAGAATCTTTGATGCCGAAAGTGTCAAGCTCACTAATTTGTGTCAAGAAAACAATACCAATCGTACACATGGTGTCAAGAGATGACTTCAAACGTGACGAGGTGACCAACATTTTCCGACAAGAACCATTTGATCTTATCATATGATGTTCTCATCAATCAGGTCCAACCTGTTGGGAGTAAAATGTAGCCAGTCAACTTGAACGCTGACAAGAAGAAAATAAGCGTTGATAAGAAGAAAATAAGCGTTGATAAGAAGAAAACAAGCATTGACAGATCAAGCGTTGACAGGAAGAAGTCAAACGTTGATAGGCTGAAGTCCAGCACTGATAGAAAGATATGGTCTACGCGTATTATGTTTCTAGTTTGTTTCTAGTAAAGATAGGATCAACAATGTGTTTTCTATATTTATCTTCACCTAGAATAGCTGATACGTAGAATCTTGTACAAGGCTTCTTATGTCAATAAAAGAAGACCTTTAGGGTTAAGTTTCATATAAGTTTTCATACGCTTAACACTTTCATTGTAAGCAAGTTTGTTATTATCAATCAAGTGAAAGTTTGTTTTACATTCTTTGTGTGTTCTTGTTTGAGTATTAATTCCGCATAATACTTAAATTGTTATATACACAAACAAAGTTTCTCTACGTGTTTAACTTGATTTAATCTCGTTTACACAAGCTAAATCGATCTAAGTTTGGGATCAACAAGTGGTATCAGAGCTTGTTGAGAAACTTTGATCTAAAGAACACAAGAACCCTAAACTGCCAAAAACCCTAATTTTCTCAAAACCCTAAAAACACCATGTCTACCCTAGAAACAAACTCCTCCTCCTCAAACCACAACATTAAGATTCCCATGCTAGATGCAGACAATTTTGAGCTGCGGAAGTTCAACTTTGAGCAATATCTACAAATCCATGATTACACCCTATGGGAAATCATTGAATATGGAAACACATTCGATAAAGCTCAAAAGATTGCAGCTGCCATTGCTGCAAGAACAGCAGTTCAAGGTTCTACTGAAGAGGAACGAAAAGATAGACCTGATGATGGTAGAGCTGTCTCAGTTGAGGACATAGCAAAGAGAAGGGTTGATATGAAAACCCTAGGCATTCTGAAACTTTGTTTGGGACAAGAAAATCATCACAAATACAGAGGCTATGAGTCTGCAAAAGATCTTTGGGCAGCTCTTGAAGTTGCTTTATGGTGGTAATGCTGATACTATGCAAGATAAAAAGAAGCAACTCTTACATGAGTATGCTGTTTTTAAGGCTCAACCTAATGAGAAGCAAAGTAGTGTGAGAAGCAGACTTCTTGACATTACAAGCAAGATGTCCTTCATGGGGACAGTAATTGGTGATGTTGACATTATTGCCACTTTTCTTAAAAGCCTTGGTGATGCATGGAAGATTGAGGCAAGATCTATAATTGCCAATAACACTCACAAAAGTTCTACTTTTAATGATGTGTACAACAAACTGAGGCTGTTGGAGAATGAAACTCTTTTGGATCATGGAAGCAAGTCCACAAATGGAAACATGGCCTTCTTCTCACATAGTGAAGGTCAATTTGATCAAAAGGAGTCATACATGCACCCCGTTACTGTATCAACTTGTGTCAACGCTGGATCATACCCTGTCAACGCCTGATTTGCTCTTGACAACGCCTGGATTACACTTGTCAACGCTTAGACAAGTGCCTTCATGTTTTCTTCGTTTTTGAGTTTCTGCCACATCAACTTTTTGACCCAACAATCTTCCCCTAGTTGATGTCGAAAAAACTCTTTGTGTATCTCTTGTAAGTTGTACATCATCTTCAAATTGCTTCCCCTCAATTGTAGCATGTATGTCTTCCCCTTTTTGTCACATCAACAGGGAAGTAAACAATGTATGCAATCTTGAAGATTCTCCAAATGTAGGCTCTATATAATGATCTTGAAGAAAAATAAATAAAGTAATCTTGATGTAGAAGTAGAATAACCCAAACCTATGTTCCATGTCTTGTACTATCCATGTGATGAAGAACTTATACCAAATTGAGAAAATATAAGTAGACCTCGATCCCTTGTCAATATTCTCATCCTTTGTGAGACACTGAGCACGATAATGTAACTCCTTCAAGTGTTATGACAAGTCTTCGTCGCCAAACATTTAAAGCACGAACAAGTTATCTTAAAAATCAATGACTGGAAGTGTACGTCTTTAAGATATGATAGAAAACAAACTCGGGAAAATCTTCTTCAGTCATCAAACTTACCATAAGAATTCTTCCCCTTAAGCCAACACCTCTTCATGACTAATTTTAATGAAATAACATCTTCATACCATATGTAAAAGCACTGAGTAGATAACTCTTTCACAAGGCTACCCCGATTACATAATCTAATATCCATCAAATTCTTCATGAATTGTTGCTAACTCAAATTAAAATCATTAATCCCTTTTTAAAAATATCTGAGCCATTAATATCAACTTGATATTCTAAATAAAAACGGAGATTCCATGTAACTTTGCGTGTAAATACCTCCTTTTTGTGTGCTAAAAACGTATCAATTTTCCAAACAGCAGCTATTCCTTTTGTCGTCCAATATCCTCCTTTGTCCAACTTCTTTACCAGATGTATTGTCCAATATCGGACAATACTTATCAGCGCTTGGAACAACATATATCGGACAACCCTTGTCAGTGTTTTCTGGCAACGCTTAACTTATTCATGTCAGCGTCGAATAAAAACTTGTCAACGTCTTGACCAACCACTGACACCATCTGTGCCTTTGACGTGAACTTTTCCCATATTAGTATCTATATGCTACCATGTCCTTTTCACTCATACTTTGTCTAGTATACACCATGCATTCACACCTTAAAAGCAAACAAAACATGCTCATACCCACGTCATATATATGTATATGGTAAACACAAAGTATATTACCTTCATTCTTCACGTGAATATGGCAACTTCATTCTATCCTTTCTTGAATAGTATAACGTGGGCCACACTTTTTTTCATATATTTTGTAATACCTTGATGCCATGATGCCATTCTGTAATCACACTCACGTGATGTCCTATTTGCTATAAACAATTCCACTTTTCTGTCCATCACGTGATCACTTCAATTATTAACGTCATAGCAGTCATGAAACCTGCATATATATCTTGCGAGAACAAGTCAGATCATGGTACTAGCATATCACATCCACATCATAGTGCCCATCTGCTTTCTTTGTGTATCCATACGCCACGTGAACACACAAATCAAAATGTTTAATATCAGTGAGCCAAAATCACAAATACATGCATACAGTAGCTCACGTCCTTCTCTTTTCTGGAACCACAACAGCTTTTCTTTCTTTAGGTCATCATGTCTGTGTATAACGAATAGATCTAGGGTTTTGTAAGAAAAATCCTTAAAACGAGAATTTTGTATTAAACATCCATGATTACCAATCACATTAGGGTTCATCGTTAGTTCAAGAACCAACTCACCAAGGCTAATGCAATTATCACCAGCAGCAACGAACAACGATTCTAGGGTTTTTAGATAAAACCCTAAAAACAACCATCGTTACTGCAGTCAACTTCGATAGATAATAACTCCCTCATAAACACCAAGATCTAAGATCCCTCCAGTGAGATCCAAGACACATGTGTCAGGAACCTACATCGTGAATTTCACAACGATCCAACGGTTAATGAAAGAGAAATCGTGTTTTTACTGTCACAGTTCACAGAAAACTTCATATGATCACACAACCTGCTGCTAACTTCGATAGGCTATAACTTTCTCTTGGAGATAGATCTGGACAATCCCTTTGGTGGATATCTAGATATATGTGTGTAGAACACACACAAAAATTTTCGTGGCGATCCAACGGTTCAATAAGAAGTTATTGTTCTCTGAATACTGCTGCGCACACAAAATCGCCTAGAAAAATCCTAGACGGATTTTTCTTTTCTTACACGAACCCCTTGTTGGTCCTAGCATCACGAGCCACTAGGCTCTGATACCAACTGTGGAAAACTTGGTTTCCTCGATCTTTTAGCTACTAGGAATGCATCATGTTCATATGATTAGATAATCAAAGCGGAATTAGAACACAACACATTAAGAAGGTGTTTAGGCACAAGACACATGAATTAAAACAAACGGATTGCTAACTATATTAATAATTAACAATCACTAGGTGTGTATACATTGAATCCCACACCTAGTCGACACACGCTTTAGGTTTACATTATATATTAAATATATGAATAAACCTGATACCCTTGGTTCCTTTTATAGTGTACGGAATAGGGTTTACAAGAGATAATATCAAATAAACATGCATATCTTCTATTTAAATAAACTAATACAGAATATATCCTGCATATATATCCAAATAGAAGCTTCCAACAACACTTGTCAATGTTTCTATCAATGCTTGGATTGCATGTGACAATGCTTAGATTGCACCTGACAATGCTTGTCAATGTTGACTTCTGTTAACGCCTGATTTGCTCTTGACACATACAAAATTGAGTCACCAAGAGTCAAGCCTGCTGGTATTGATCTGGATACTGTGTGTGCATACATTGCTTCATTTCCCAATGGTTCAGTGATTACATATGAGGACCTTGAGCAAATAAGTGATGAACATTTGGAGGATATGGACATAAAGTGGAATATGGCTCTTGCAAGTATAAGAGCAAACAGATGGAATAGAAGATTAAAGAAGAAGAGGACTTTTAATGCCAAGGACACTACTGGATTTGATAAATCCTAGGTTGAGTGCTACAATTGTCATCGTATGGGACACTTTATGAGAGAATGCAGATCTCCAAGAAGATCTGATGCTGGAAAACCCTCAAGCCAAATTGTTAAGGCTCAGGATCCTAAGGCCATGGTTGCAATGCAAGAAATTGATGGTGTTGGATGGGATTGGAGCTATTTGGCTAAGGATGAGGAAGAGAATAAAGCTTTGGTTGCTGAGATGGAAAAAGAAGAGCATGTTCAATATGCTCTCATGGCACACTCCTCATCTTTATCAGACAATGAGGTATATGATGATGCTTTTTGTAGTAAGGGTTGTCATTTAAATACTGAAAGACTTAACAAAGAGGTTTTAAGGTTGTCAACAGATGTGAGTAATGAGAGATGCAAGTTGTCTAACTATCAACTTTCTCTTACTCAAACTGAAAAGACTGTAGCTGAGTATAAGAAAATGGAGCTTGACCTAAAAGAGGTTTTAAGGTTGTCAACAGATGTGAGTAATGAGAGATGCAAGTTGTCTAACTATCAACTTGCTCTTACTCAAACTGAAAAGACTGTAGCTGAGTATAAGAAAATGGAGCTTGACCTAAAAGATAATCAATATCTTAAAACATGATTTAAATGCTAGTACTGATATTAGAAACATCATGGAGAGGGTCAATGCTGAATTACAGGCTAAGTTAGATGAGGCTATCAAGAATAAGGATAATGTAGATCTTAAAATTCAGAGATTTGATAAAGCCTCACAAACCCTAGGAGAATGTGTTAGTAAACAAAGGGATTCTAGGGACATGACCGGGATTGGGATGAAAGAGTATTCTGGTGTTCCACCACCAGCTGGGGACTTCTATGGTGTTCGAAGAAAGGACTTATCTTGGACTGGTTTACCAGAACTCCAAGAAGAGGAATTTGTTCCTCCACCAAGAGTCCTTACTCCAGTAGAAGAATATAAGTAGAAGTTGACTGACTTGGACCAATGGAAGAAAGCCAACCCTACCTTGTTTATCAAGGGTGGCATGCTTAGTGATAGTCCAAATGAGCCTACCCCTATCAAAGTAACAAACCCAATCACTGGTAAGACTGTTGACCTTGGCTCAAACGCTGTTAGGAAACCTAGCATTAAATATGCAGAAATGTATAGGAATACTAAGTCACCAAAAAGCCAAATTAGTGATAATGGAACAGGTTTCTTCTCTTCTAGACCTAGATTTATGTCTAGAAAAGCCTGTTATACTTGTGGTAGCTTTTCACATTTAGCCTATAAGTGTGTCAACGCTTCCAAGGTCAACGCTGACAAAAGGTCAAACACTGTCAGACCCAAAAGTTTTATGGAGCAAAGTCCACAAGTTGTTAGACCAGCCCCATTCTTTACAAAAGGGTCTAACACTTATCGACAAAGACCTTTTCATAAGACCAATACATGGTCTAATAGGCAATGGATTCCTGTAGCAAACCCTAGGTTCAACGCTGATAAGGGTAATTTCAGCGTTGACAAGACCAAATCAAACGCTGACAGAAACGTTGCCAGACCAAAGAATGGTAAATATTTGCAACCACAGGGAAAGGGGTCTAAAGCTTCTTCTAGCTTGACATGGATACCTAAGCAAGATCAAAACCCTAACTCTAATGGGATTTCTATGACCTGTAACAGATTTAATTATATTCCAAAGGTCATTACAAAACCAATTGGGGTTAACTGGGTGTTTCATCCAAAAAGGGATGAAAAAGGGGTTGTTATGAGGACTAAGTCTGTTCTTGTAGAAAAACCAAATGAATCCAAGTCTGCTCAGGCTTGGGTTCCTAAAGAGAACTAATTTGTTTTCTTTATGTGCAGGGCATTCAAAATCAGGTTAATGATTATGGCTATTCGGATAGTGGATACTCTAGGCACATGACTTGGAAGGAAGATTATCTCACAAACTTCACTCCCATTAAGGATGGTGATAAAGTTTACTTTGGAGGCGGATATGGAACTATCACAGGCAAAGGAACTCTTCTCACCAACAACTTGTGTTTTGAAAACGTGTTTCTGGTAAAAGAACTTGATTATAATCGTTTTAGTGTATCACAAGTTTGTGATAACAAAAATAAGGTTCTTTTTACTGATACTGAATGCTTGGTGTTGAGCAAGGATTTTAAAATAAGAGATGAAAAATTCATTGATTATAGAACACCTAGACATAAGGACATTTATAATGTGAATCTTAATGGAATTAGGATGAATAATAACTTGTCATGTCTTTATGCTAAAGCTTCAGTTGATGAGAGTAATCTATGGCACAGGAGACTAGGGCACATTAACTTTAAAAATATAAACAGACTTGTGAGACATGGCTTGGTTGATGGTTTGCCTAAAAAGGTTTTCCACAATGACCACTCTTGTGTTGCATGCCTTTAAGGCAAACAACACAAGGTCTCATTTAAGTCTAAACAGGTGCACTCTAGTTCTAAACCACTTCACTTGCTACATATGGATTTATTTGGTCCTACTAATATAGAAAGATTGAATGGTAAATCTTACTATTTTGTTGTCATTGATGACTTTTCTAGGTTTACTTAGACTTTCTTTTTAGCCTTAAAAAGTGACACTGCTGATACTTTAATTAACTTTATTAACCAAATTGAAAAGAAAACTGGTAATGAAGTTAAAATGCTTAGAAGTGATAATGGTGGTGAGTTTAGAAATAAACTGTTGGATGATTTTTGTGCCAAGAAAGGGATTACTAGACGGTTTAGTGTTGCCTGATCCCCACAGCAAAATGGGGTTGCTGAGAGAAAGAATAGAACCCTAATTGAAGCAGCTAGGACTATGTTGGCTGATGCTCACTTTCCTATTGCATTTTGGGCTGAGGCTGTGAATACAGCTTGTTATGTTTAGAATAGAGCATTAGTCAATAAGATACATAACAAAACACCTTATGAGGTACTTTGGGGAAGAAAACCTAATATTGGTTTTCTTAAACCTTTTGGTTGTCATGTAGTTGTACTAGATACTAGTGATGCCTTAGGTAAATTTAGTGCTAAAGGTGATGAAGGCTACTTCATGGGTTATTCAGTGCAGAGCAAGGGATATAGAGTTTACATTAAGAAGGAAAAACGTATACTTGAAAAAGTACATGTTAGGTTCTTAGAAAGCAAACCTAGTGATCCTGAAAGTGGTCCAAATTGGTTGTTTGACTTGGAACCTCTGTCTAGGACTTTGAATTATATGCCTGTTACTAATCCAAACATTGTGAAGGTAACTTCAAGTGTTGTGGAAGAACCGGTTGTTGATGTTTCAGGTACACAGGTTAATAAAGAGGTTGGATCACAAGCAGACAAGTCATCACCCATACTTGAGTATGTTACTATTCCCATATGGACATATGCTTTTGCTGCTACTGCTGCTGCTGGAAAGGAAAATGGTGGTCCCCAAGTATCACCAGTTAACAACATGCATGGTCTTTCAGGCGTTGACAAAGGAAAATTTGGCGATGACAAGACAAAATCAGGCTTTGATGGCTTAAGTGTTGACAACTCTATTTCAGGCGTTGATGGCTCACACGCTGACAATCTTGATTCAGGCGTTGACAACTCTTTTGACAATATTTTCTTCTCTATTTTTGAGCAAGGTGAACCTTCAAACAGAATTGGAGCGGTTCATTCAGATATTGAGGGAAGAGAGTCTGAAGAAGATATTGGTAACTCGATGATGAGATTGAAGACAACAGACTTTTTGAGGGAGGAGTTCTTACTTCTACAATGAAGGATCACCCTTCTTCTCTCATTATTGGTGATGTGATGTCTCCTGTTCAAACTAGAAGATCTCATCAGAATCTTGGAGGGTTTATTGCTAATATACACAAGAAGGTTGATACCCCTCTTGTTCAAGCATGTTTGTTTGCCTGTTTTCTGTCACAACAGGAACCCAAGAAGATTTTTTGATGCTCTCAAAGAACCAAGTTTGGTGGAAGCAATGCAGGATGAGCTTCACCAATTTGCTATTCAGGATGTTTGGGAGCTGGTTGATTGTCCCAGATATGTAAGACCTATTGGGACAAGATGGGTTCTTAGAAACAAGAAAGATGAAAGTGGCATTGTGGTCAGAAACAAGGCACGTTTAGTGGCTCAAGGATATACACAAGAGGAAGGGATAGACTATGAGGAGGTCTTTGCACCAGTTGCAAGGATTGAGGCTATAAGAATATTTCTAGCCTATGCTTCCTGCATGGGCTTTACTATCTATCAAATGGATGTGAAGAGTGCTTTCCTTTATGGCACAATTGTTGAGGAGGTTTATGTAATACAGCCTCCTGGTTTTGAAGATCCAGAGCATCCAGACAAGGTGTATAAAGTCAAGAAAGCTATGTATGGACTTCATCAAGCCCCGAGAGCATGATATGGCACATTGTCCACCTATCTGGTGGAAAATGGATTTAAAAGGGGCACCATAGACCAGACCTTATTTACAAAGAAGACTGGTAAGGATGTCTTACTTGTTCAGGTTTATGTGGATGACATCATCTTTGGATCATCAAATCCAAAGATGAGTGAAGAATTTTCCAAGCTTATGACAGACAAATTCAAGATGAGTGCAATAGGGGAGATGAATTTCTTTCTAGGGTTACAAGTTCAGCAGAAAGAAGATGGTATCTTCATCTCTCAGGATAAATATGTAGCAGAAATCTTGAAGAAGTTTGGCTTTTCTCCATATGAGAAAAGGGCTAGTACTCCTATGGATAGAGAGCATCCTTGGGGAAAAGTTGGAGATGGAAAAGATGTGGATGTCAGGCACTATATATCAATGATTGGTTCATTGATGTATCTCACAGCCTCAAGACCTGACATTATGTTTGATGTGTGTGCATGTGCACGCCATCAAGTGACTCCCAAAGAGTGTCATCTTCATGCTGTCAAGAGAATCTTTAGGTACCTTAGATGTTATGCAGATCTGGGATTATTGTATCCAAAAGATTCACCATTGGAGCTTATTGCATATTCAAACAGTGACTATGGTGGTGACAAATTTGATAGAAAATCCACAATTGGTGGATGTCAGTTTCTTGGGAGTAGGTTAATATCTTGGCAATGCAAGAAACAAACAGTGGTGGCCAATTCTACAAATGAAGCAGAGTATGTTGCTGCAGCTGCTTGTTGTGGACAAGTCTTATGGATTAAGAACCAGCTGTTGGATTATGGGTATAATTTCATGCATACCAAGATTTTTGTAGACAATAATAGTACTTTATGCATTATTAAAAATCCTGTACATCATTCTAAAACAAAACACATAGAAATTAGACATCATTTTATAAGAGATTGTTTTGAAAAGGGTTTAATTCAACCAGATAGGGTTGACACAGAAGAAAATGTGTCTGATTTATTAACTAAACCTTTTGATACTGGAAGGTTTCAATACTTGGTAACAAGTATTGGAATGATCAATCTCACTTAATATGTGTTTTGGGGTCTTTTTGTAAAAGTATGTACAGGATATGCATTGTTATTGGTCTTTTTGAAAAGTTAGATTTTCCACTATATTTGTCTAACGCTGACAAAGGTTATCTTAACGCCGATAAGTGTTATCGTGACGTTGTCAGCAACATGTTAGTTTTGTGGTTTTTGATCTAAATGAGCAGGTGTTGTTAGCATTATACCATTGGATAGAGTTGCTTATGGATCCTTGGAGAATCATTGGAGCATGTTTCAATTTATGGATGATGGTTGGAATATTTATATTCCTATTTTGACATAAATTTTATTTACATGCATATTATTTGGCAACTTGTGTATCAACGTTTAAGGGGAGGTTTTAGGAACCTTTAGGACTTTTGGGTATTCTTATAATACTCTTATCACAATTCTAGATTGTGTCCACTGGTGAGTATGAGTTAGTTTACTAAATCATGAGGCACTATAGTATGCAAAGTTGATATACTATGCATGCTGCCAAGACCTTTTTGGCCTAGAATTGGATGTGGTCTGTTGGGAGACTTGGGAATGATTTATAATGGGTTTACCTGGGAGTTACAAAGGATTTTATGAGATAACTTAATTGTTAAGCATTTTGGTTAGCAAGGGACACTAGAGGATTGTTATGTCTATCTTGCATAAGCAAGTGTGCATAACTGGACAGTGCTTGCCGCCCTATAATAATTATCAATTTATAGGTTATCTTCACTAGGATAAATTACTTTGTTAAGGTCCTTTTTCATTTTTATTACTTTTATTTTTGGACGCTGACAAATATTTTTCCAAACGTTGTTATGACCAATTTAGACGCTGACATGGCTTTGGCAAACGTTGACAAGAATATAGACGTTGGGCGTTGATGGGTTATTTTTTACCGTTGACACTCATTGGGACCTACCCAGCTGTTATTTTTGACGAATTTTGGGGCCGTAATTTTGGGAGTAGATAACTTTTAATTAATGCATAGGATAACTTATTTTCTTTTTAATATTTTCATCATTATATTTTGAAAATACTTGCCTTATTTTTTACCAATCACATGTGCCTATCTCTCCTATATATTTGGCTCCTATTTTTTAAACATGTTACTATCTTATTCTTGTCTAACACTTTTTCTCCTATAATTCATCTTTCATCAATAATTCACAAACAACTTTCTTCAACAATGGCACCAAAGTTTAAACCAAGTGACTTGGTATTGGGATTCAGGAGTCAGCACAACATGATTGCTTATTTGGAGGCTGATGATACTTTGTTTCCACAATACACTCAGATGGTGGCGTATTTGAATGCATCTCCACTTAGGTATGCACTTTCTCATGCTCATCTCATCCTTGTCACTCATATTAAACAGTTTTGGAACGCTGTTAGTTCCTCAACAATTAATAATGTGACTACATTAACAGCTATTGTTCATGGGCGTACTTGGGTGGTTACTGAAGCCTTGGTTTGCCAGGCTTTGCATCTTAATGATGCAGATGGTATAACCACCCTCCCCATCCATGAAATAGTACAAGGACTTCGGGCTTTGGGGTATCCTTTTCCCGATGAGGGTACTTTAAATAAATATCATAAAAAAGAATTTCCCCCAGCCTGGAAGTACCTCATCCATGTCATCCTTCAATGTTTGAGTCCCAAATGTACTGCACATAATGAAATTAACAGATCTATTACTAGTGCAATTGTGTGCATTACAAATGGGCAAAAGTTTAATTTTTCAAAACTGATTTTTGATGGCATGTGTTAAAACAAAGGGAATAAGACGACTTTGGCTTATCCTAGATTTTTGCAAATGGTTTTTGATGTGCAAAATTACTGCACAAGGGATCATGATGACTTTTTTACGATCCCTGTGCAAAAGAAAGCTATTTTTAGTAAGATGAACTCACCCCCTCACCATGAATTACCCCTTACCCAAGCTATGCTTGCTGTTATTGCAGTAGCACAACCCCAACCAGACCCACAACCACAACTTGACCCAATACCAGAACCTTTGCCTTCACCTCAACACATCGAAATTGACCAAGAATCCATCAACACTGACACGTTCAATGTTGGCGTTGACACTAGTAATCCAAACGTTGACACCTTTCCTTCACAGACCCAAACACCCCTTAACCTTCAAACTACCACCCAATCCACATCATCTTCTACACCCCCTGAATATAGGTTGCAAAAACGCCCAAGGACTACTGGAGTGTTCTCCTCTAATGGTCCTAGCCATGTTGCATAGAAAAGCACCACCACATGTGTGGTTGGTGCTATGGATGAGGCTGGGACTATTGGTACTAGCTTAGATGCAGGCCAAGACAGTCCTAACATATTTAAGACCTCATTCTTGCCCCATGACTCTACTTTGGGAGGTCAAATACCCATTCTAGAGGAGGGCAGATTGGAACCATACACATTGATGGAATTGACGGCTGTCTCCATTAGCTTGCAAAAGCAAAATGTAGACCTGGTACAAACAGTCAGTACACAAGGCCTTGAACTCAAGCAATTGAAGGAGATGATTGTTATTTTGGAGGATGCTAACACTAGGCGTGGAATGGAGGAATCTTCCAAAGGGGAGGATGAGCAGATCCATGTGAGTGACAAAGGCTCACATGATGGAGAATCTTTGGGTGTTGCTGAAGCCCTCACTAAATTGAAGAAGCAACCAGGTTTTAATACATCTCTGGTTACTCCTACAAATTTGAACTTGTCTTTTACAGCTATGATGGAGCAGTTTACAAGAGGCGTTGAGACAAGTAATTTGAGCGTTGACAAGCAAAATTTGAACGCTGACACACCAAGCGCTGACAAGAGTAAATTGGGCGCTGACACAAGGAATTTGAGTGTTGACAGACCTGCAGATATGGTTGATGTATTCCAGTCATCAGCTATCATCAAAGAAGTGTCTTCACAGGTACCATCATCTTCTTTACCCATCATTGATCCATTAGATAAGGGTAAAGGAATCATGGTAGAAGTAGAAGTTCCAAAGAATGCAGCACAAGTAGAGTTTGATTCAAGGTTGGCTACACAACTTGTGAAATAAGAGATGAAGAAGGTTGGTGAATCACCATCTGTTGTTACTTATGAGGAACAAGAAGGAAGTAATGAAGGGAGTTCAGATTCAAGTGTTATGATAATTGAACAACCAGAAAGACTTGAATATGGTGATGACTTGGCAAGAGAGAAGCTTAGAGAGTTAAAATTGCAAGTAGACTTTGATATGCCAGAAGTTGTTCAGATGTACCATGTTTGGGAAGATAAGGTTATGGAGCATCCAGAAATGACCATTTCAGATCAAATTTGGGGTCTGGAAATTCTTCTAAGAGTTCAGAGAGATTGCAAGGTAATTCTGAAACATAAGGCTAGCAATGTTTTCTCACTGCTGAAGAGGGATAGAAGGGAGCTTTACTACATGTTACTCAGATGTCATGGAACATGATGGACCCATAAGAAGTTGCAGGGATTAACCTTTGCAGAGTTGGAGTATAAGGCTTATCCCATTTGGGCAAAAGTGCAAGAAATTAATACTATCAGACTTCTTTCAGATGAAAGGAAAGAAGAACTTGCAGAAGAGATGGATCTTCAGAAGGCAATGATTGTTCCAAGGCCTTTGAAGAAGGGAGTTCCTCTTGAGTTCCCTAAAGATATGGATAAATTGAATCCAAGTGAATCTGTTCTTAGAAGGAACATTAAGCTCTCACCCATGGAAGCTTCAAATATGGTACAGGTGTTACCTCTTGATGCCAAAAACCCTATCATTAGCTATGAAGAAGATGCAAGTGGGTTTTGGATGATTGGCAGATATGGGAAAGAGGTATACACATATACTACTCTTGTGTCTCTCTTTGCAAGTATGGATAGAGAAGACTTGGCAGACCTTTGGAGGTTATTTCAGGCCAGGTATGAGACTGAATCACCTACTTCAGTCAATGGAATAAAACTTTGGTCAACATTCAAGAGAATGTGTGGACCAAAAGATGAAGATCCTGTTTGGAAGGATCTTGAGGATGATATCAGTGGACTTCAATGGCATTTGTATTCAGCTGCTGGTGTGTATTATTTGAGTTCTACAAAGTTTGTTGAGTATCTACTTGTAGATGCTGAGTATCCCATGTCCGAAGAAGTTTTGGAAAAGATGAAGACAACACAGCTGGAGACTGACTATTCAAGTGATGTGGCCAAAGATTTGATTAGACATGTTTATTACCAATATGATAAGATTTGTAAGATTCCTCCTAGTTCTTAATTTTTATTCAGAAACTTGATTACTAGAGTAGATATCAAGTTTAGGGGAGGCCTGTTGGGAATAAACTATAGCCAGTCCACTTGAACGCTGACAAGAAGAAAACAAGCGTTGATAAGAAGAAAACAAGCGTTGACAAGAAGAAGTCAAGCGTTGATAGGATGAAGTCCAGTACTGATAGAAAGATATGGTCTACGCGTATTATGTTTCTAGTTTGTTTCTAGTAAAGATAGGATCAACAATGTATTTTCTATATTTATCTTTACCTAGAATAGCTGATATGTAGACTCTTGTACAAGTCTTCTTATGTCTATAAAAGAAGACCTTTAGGGTTAAGTTTCATATAAGTTTTCATACGCTTAACACTTTCATTGTAAGCAAGTTTGTTATTATCAATCAAGTGAAAGTTTGTTTTACATTCTTTGTGTGTTCTTGTTTGAGTATTAATTCCGCATAATACTTAAATTGTTATATACACAAACAAAGTTTCTCTACGTGTTTAACTTGATTTAATCTCGTTTACACAAGCTAAATCGATCTAGGTTTGGGATCAACACAACCTTGTCAATTTATTCTAATATGGTGAATATGTGATCATGTTACAAATCGGTATCACATCTCATACATTTGGTATTATGAAGATAAAACGGACTTGCATTTCTCTTCCCAAAACCTTTGTTAAAACTTCATTAAATCAATTGATATTAAAAACATCGATTGGGTTAATATTTTAATATGGGGGAGAAAATGTGATTTAATATGGGAAATTATCACAAATGGTTTGACTTAATGTGCTCGCGCATCCCGACCTATGCGAAATATTTTCGAATATCGTGGTATATGTTAAGGGGAGCAAAACGGATTTGCATATCAAAATGGATTTTCATGGTGACATATACTTACCCAAAACCCATTTATTTCACGACGATGAAGATTGTGGTGACATAAGGACGGTAGGATAGGTTAAGTCCAATGATTCTTCTTAAACTGGAGGAATCTTCCCAAGGACATTCCATAGCTAGAAATAGTAGTCCTTAGGAAAGATGGAGAAAGATTGTGAACTTAGCTGTATGCCAACCAAGTACTTAAGTTAGAACTGGAACAATCACAACAATGTGCTAGTTATGACGTATTGGTAAGCATTGAAGGGGTTGAAGAATGAAAAAGAATTGTAAAGATAAAAGGTGTAAAGAAAGAAGCCCTCCTTACAACCTTAGGCATAAACCGGGTCAACACATATGCTATTGAGATCATTTTAATGATGCTCGATATTGAAGATAGACATCATGGACCCAGTGATGCAATGCATAACCCATCCCAGCTAACTCAGATATCTCTCAAAAGGTATTTGTTTTAATCACATGGAGACAACGCAATATCTATTGATTTATTCACTCCGAATAAATTAGTATTGAAATGGTGGCACTCCTCTCCAGCCTCCGATCACTAAAATCCAAAATGCACGATCGAGTCTAGAACCATTTGAGATCATAAAATATCTCATTAGGACACACTTCCATATCTCCTTGCTTCTTCACACACTATGAAAAGTAAGAAAGATCTTAAGAGTCCTACGTAAAATCTTCATGATCTTGCCTGAACATCCGAGTAATACGAAAGTATTTACAATGTAGATGGAAATCCTTTTTGAGCGAACATTCAAAAGCTCATGGTAGGTGACTTGTGCTCTTTATGAATCAAACTTGTGATAACTAGAAAGCAACAGTTGTTTAATTCTTAATTGAATTTAAACACGTTCCAGGCCTCTACGTAATATCTCAGTGGTCTTGCCAGAACTCTCAAAGTGATACCTTAGTGTTCACAGTGATGAGTGGAAATCCTTCTAGTGTTAACTTTAAACAGCACTTGGTAGGTAACTTGCAAGATTCAATATGAATCAAGCTCGTGACAACTAGAAAGCAACGATGGTGCGATTATTTAATGAATAAAATTTGTTCCAGGAATCGGAATTGACGGCTTCAATCATGCGGATAACTTTATCCAAATGATTCACTCTTTATGTTCGCAGTCAGCTTTGGACGGTCGAGTAAAGAGAACGGGTTTACCCGCGAAATCTTGTCAAGGAGATTTTTAATTAAATCTACCTACCACAAGTACGATATTTTATATCGTCCAACGGTCTTCACCGACCGGAGGTAAAATGCTACCGAATAAGAATAAAATGTTCAAAGCCATTTTGTTCATGTCTACTTATGTTGCGTCATTTGAAGACGGTGGCGATGCGGAATCCGAGAAGAAGTCGTCCCCGCGTGCTTATACTTTATGCACTTAATACCTCATCTAATTCAAGAAAGCCTAAAAGTTAAGTCTTCCGCTGTATCGAACTCTGAAGATTTCAAGAATTACGAAGGTATAATTATGTGGGACATGAAGTCACGAAGAGGCGAAGATCACAAGTGACGGATGCACAAGATCAAGTCAAGAGATTAATGCTCAAGATTGATATCAAAGATCACATCAGCATGTTCACCAGAAAAGAAAAAGAAAAGAAAGACGAAGACTACGAGCTCAAGACAAGCATAGTATGCTAGGTTTATTTTATTATTGTAACTCGGGTAACGCCCTTGTTTGGAGTGACCTCCCTTAGGGGGAGACTGTTGGAAATACGTTTTTACGTATTTAGGAAGATTCGGTCACTCCGACAATATATTAAGTAGTAGCTCATAGTCTAGATATCTTTATATATATCAAACAAGGAAAAGCCCGATCCATGCTTGTATGGCCGGCCCAAATGTAAGCCCAAGCCCATATTATGGGCTTGGGTATATAAACCCTCTCCTTTGATGGAGAGGGTGGTGGTTTCATTTCAATTTTACACAAAGTCAATCACTTTCTCTCTCAAAGGTGTGTGTGAAATCATCTATCTTTCTATCTCTTTATCTCTCTAAAACATAAGCAAGATTTACATATCCTACAAAAAATAAGGAGTTTCAATCCAAACCTATTTCGACCCATCACTCATGCCACCTCATCTAATATTAATATCTTTCTTTATACGTTATATTCATGTTCTTAATAACATGAAATATTTGAATTTATGTCTCAAACAAGTATGAACTTTTCACTTGACGAGTCATCAAAATGAATATTTATGTTCCTTTTATAGATGATCTACTGTAGTTATATGTGCATAGCAACATTATGATAATACTACACAGCCTTGGTTGATCAACTAATATTAATGGCATGAAATTACTTGAATTACGTGATCCCGAGGTAATTTTTAGTTTATCTATCTTTTTTTTCCATACACTTTGGCCGACTTTTATGCACTTAATCCTCTTTGAAGCATTATTTAGGAGATTAGAGATCTGCTATATACACTCGACTCTATATTTGGCAAAAAATCAGTGATAATGATTGGAAACTTTCAGCGGAATGTTTGTGTAAAAAAGGGCTGGTCAAAAATGGAGATTATATCATCATCCATTGCGAATCAGAACTGTCTATATTGCCTGAAGTAAAGATTTAGAACATAGTGTTGTTATCATCTGCATTGGTTCAGATGTGAAATGCTCAAATTTAATATTAAGTTGAACATGTTATCATCCTATAGCACTTCATTATTTTACATGTTCAACTTTTTCAATTTTAAATCTACAAGTTGTATTCCATGTGTGCTCTTACTCCTATGGATTTGTAATTCCGTCGTTCGCACAGGTTTAGCTGTGAAAAATATTTTCTCACATGCCTACTCAAGACCCGATATGGGTTGATTAGTAGTGACATAATTAGTCATCCATCCCACCAGCTGACACGACCTCCAACGACAACGTTCAAAACAATGCCATTCTTAAAGGTTGTTGGAATCTCTCTGCCGTTGTATTACTCATTTTTTGCAGACCTTTCTCTAATGTTTTTGTATATTGGAACATGTTCATAAACACCGTTGTCTCTACCTGGAACTTCAAAATTTGGCAGCAGAAATGGTGAGGGTGAGCTCAAGTTTGGCGCCTGGATAATGGAAGAGAGAGTTACAAGAGGGAGAAGAAAAGCAGGCTTAGGTTCGTCTACTACTTAACCAATGGGAAGAGCTTGCGAACGATAGGATAGAGTTTAGACAGAAACTCGATCTTGAAGAAACACAGAAGTGGATAGATATGGCTAATGCGGAGTTGAAAAGTAAAGAAGATGATATTAACATCAGGATCGAAGACCTAGCTGTGACAATCCGTCAATTTCAGGACGTTATTTTAATCTCGACTATTAAGTATTATATGTTTACTTTAATGAGAATTTTAAATTATTGACTAACCGGGAAGGTTATGACTTGAAACTAGCGTAAGAATGTCGATTAGATGAAAAACGGCAAGGAATACGTTAGGTGTCGATATTATATTCTCAATTTATCATAAAAATGATTTTATTATATTTAATCTTTATTTCTCGTGTTTTACGTTTTAACGAATGACGAGAACTACTAGTGATCGCGATACCGACAGATGCCCAAAAATTTATGTTTTATTATCGATTGTCTCGATATTTTATATTTTCGATGTTTTCGATTTAATTACGTTTTAAGTCGTGTCGAAGCTTTATTATTATTTTTATGAAGCGTTTTAACTTCTGAAAAGTATTTTTACGAAACCCGAGTCCCGTAAATATTTTCAAAATTTAATATTTACATTTTCTACCCTTACAACTATTTAATTGCATTATGGACCAAAACTATACCTAATTGGCAAAATCTACCCTAACCTTAGACTATAAATAATTTTTCCACTCACCACTTTACATTAAAAATTCATTTATCACAAAAAAATCTCCCCACCCCCTTTTTCTTCTTATTTTGCCATACAACACCAACACCAAAACACCTTTGATCTTGAAAACTTACTTTGATTCATTAAAAACTAATCAATGACTCATTAATGGTTTTGAAAGAGGATCATTACGGTTGCGGTTTTCGTGTTTAAACGGGCATCACTAATCGTCGGCGATCGTCTCATTACCACTATTGGCTAAGGTGAGTCTATAGCGTTGCTTTTAACATGTTCACTTGTTTTATAAAACCCGTGAGGGGGATAACATGCTTATTTTAATAAAAATAATGGGTACAACGGGAGAAGTTGTGGAAATCCCATTAATGGGTGCAACGAGAAGTTGTGGGAACCCTGTTTACTTGAAAAGTATTTATTGAAATTGAAAGGTACAACTATAAGTTGTGATAAACTCATGATTGTTTTAAAATTGAACACAAGGAACTTAATTGTATGTTTAGATGAAAGTTATTACATAAGTTTGTTTAGCCTTAAAAGACCCATGAATCGTGAATTGTTAATCGAAGTAACGCTAATGCTATGGATAGATCTATCGGGGTGACGCCTAGTCCGGTCGCGACTAGCTATCGCGTGGTGTTGTGATGCACTAGTAATGAAACATCGGATGCATTGTATAAGAGAAATATACGCACTTGGCTAGGTGTGTTGGGCTGAAATAATATATGTTAACGTTCAATGTCACGAGACTTATGTAATGACACGATAATTATGCCCGTACAACATAATTGTCTTTGATAAATTATTAACCATGGAAGGTTATTTTGAATACTTGTGTTCTCTTTATTTAAATTAAACTTTATAGATTCACTCGGCAAATTTTGCTGACTTTTTAGCATGTTTTATCTCAGGTCAATTGGGAAGGAACTCGATGAAGGCGGTTTCGTGAAGCTTGCTTATTTGAAATGTTTTGGCCCGCTTTCATAAATTATATCCATTCAAAGAATCTTTTATTATTTACTGTGTTTGTAAACTTTAAATTATCTGGGACCGTGTGAAAAGTTTTATTGTTAAATGAAAATGAATGGATGTTTTTATTAAAACGATTCGTATTGTGCCGTTTTCTATGATTATGAGATTGAACCATGATAGTAACACCCAATGACCCTTCCGATGTTATGACCGAAATTGGGGGTGTTACAGATTGGTATCAGAGCTCAAGTTATAGGGAACGAAAAGATTTTCCAAAAATGAATTTTTGAAATCTTTTTAACTATAACTGTTACAAGCGAAACCTCCGAGTTGCCAATGGACGAGAATGAAAGTATTTATATATATGGGATTATATATATGTTGTAATCTTTATCGATTATTTGTACTTGTGAATTACAAGGTATGTTTTCATTCATTTAATTAAAAATGATAATTTTATATTTATACGAGATATTTATATGACGTCGATTGTCACGAAGCCACTCTAGTCATTTTAATACTAGCGCCGAAGCTATTCCTAAAATGAATCCTGTTATTCTCGAGATTAACTAAGTTGTGGATATACATGATCCTAACGAAACGGTTAATATTCTTGCTGATATTCTTTTGGTTACAAGGATTTTGATTTCCTTGGTTCTAATTCTTGATTTATTGATCCGTTCATTTCGTTTCGCAAATTTAATCTGCATTTTCATTAATCTTCGACATTATACTGTTTTGATAGAAACAAGTTTGTCTGAGATGATACTATTGATTGTTAGGAATTGAGATTGATTGTTATGGTATTCACATGCCAACTAGGATTCCATATCACGTCACTAATCATTTTCTATTAAATCAGTTTCTCGTTTGTTTCTATCTCGATCTTTTGCGTTGAGCTGGCAATGCTTAAATAAAGTGATCTATAATCGTTGAAATAAATTGACCATTTATTTGAACAAGGAAATTATAAATTGTTGAACTACAAGTTTCAGAATCTTATTTGAAAGGACTTGATCAATCCATGAAAATAATGATTTATAAATGTGTGGGCTTAAGCATATAGCATCTGCGTGATTAAACTCTTATTGACTCGTAATTCATTTGATTGATTCATTATTTGATTTTGTTCTTCTGATTCTTTGACTGTGAAATGGTTGTATTGGGGCTGTTCCAAAAACTGCCAATTGAGGAGGATATCAAGCGTCTCTGAAAAACACTGAAGAAATCTTCTTCTTGTGGGACCGAGGAGCCTTCTTAGTCATGTGACTTACCTAGTAAATCTTAGTGGATTAGTTTATCAATTGTAGTATCCTCCAAATCCCTAACTAAACTGTGACATCAGTTAGTAGGACTAGTCTTTTAAGTTGTATGGCATTAGACGATGATTATCCATAATGTTGACAATACGACTTGTACTAGTTTGTGATCAATGGAATGACTATCTTTTGATTCCTAATTCTACATCGTTCTATTATTATCTTTCCTTGCTTTTCTCTTTAAATTCCTATGGTATAACGCCATCATTGAATGAATACTCATTATGATTTGATTTGTGTTACACAAGACTCATGCAGTCAATGAAAGCTATGACTAAAGCACGAATGCGCCAAGTTATTAGTGAATAAGTTGTTGTATCTTTAGTTGATATCATGGCCAACATGAATGATGGATCTGGAACTGGAACTGAAGCTGGAGCCAATAATGTTCGTGGTACGGATGGAACAAATGTACCCGAAATTAGAGGCTATAACTACACTTCATTCATTAAGTGCAAACCGTAGACTCTTAAGGGGACTAAAGATGATGGAGGATTGTGTCAGTTGTTGAAAAGCTGGCGTCAGTCTTTCGAATTAGTGACCCTAATCAGGAGGATAAGGTGCAGTTTGAAATCGATACTCTCCAAGGTCGTGTATTAATTTGGTGGAATGGCAGACTTGCTTCCATAGGTATCTTACTTATGGGACACCATGGACTAAGGTGAGGAAATGGTTAACTGAGGAGCTTGTCCTCGATGTATTTCCAAAGTATGGAGCAAGTGTTGTACAATCTGAAAATGAAGGGAATAACATTGGTAGATATATCAAGTGTTTCCATAAGTTGACTCATTTATGTCCAAGAATTATGGAACCCGAACCGTCAAGGTCAAGCAGTATATTTACGACTGACCAAGAATATACGCGGTGATGTGACTTCTTCTAAGCCATTTACTATTTGTGAAGCTGTCTGTATGGCTTATTAGCTCATGGGACACATAATCCAAGGCAAGGCTGATGAGGTTACTGAAGGGAAAAATAATTCCAAATTGAAAATTCTTTTCGTGCATTAGAGCTCGTAAGTATATCGAAAAAGGTTGTGGATTATTCATGGCTTAGATATCGTAGAAGGAATCGTAAAGAAAGTGAGCATAGATATTGTAGTCATTCATGACTATCCCGAAGTGTTTCTGGAAGAATTGCCAAGGCTTCCGCCTCTAAGGCAAATAGAATTCCTAATTGATCTAATTCCTGGTGCTGCAACTATGGCACGTGTACCATATCAATTAGCATCATCTGAGCGGAAGTAATTATTTGTGCAGTTTTAAGAACTATCTGATAGATGTTTTATTCGACCGAGCTCGTCAGTTTTTAGAACTCCTATTCTATTCGCTAAGAAGAAAGATGATTCGTTTCGTATGTGTATCGATTACCAGGAGCTGGATAACCTAACGATCAAGAATCGTTATCCGCTTCCAAGAATTGATGATCTATTTGATCAACTCCAAGATTCCCGTGTTTTATCCAAGATTGATCTTTGTTTTGCTTATAATCAACTTCGCATACGCGAGGAAGATATTCCTATTACGGAGTTTAGAACTTGTGATGATCATTATGAGTTTAGTGTTATGCCTTCTGGTTTGACCAGTACACCTGTTGTATTCATTGACTTAATGAATTGTATGTGTAAGCCGTGTCTTGATAAATTCGTAATCGTTTTCTCTGATGATATTCTAATCTGCTCTAAGAGCAAGAAAGAACATGTCGAACACTTAGGGATTATCTTGAACTTGTTAAAGAACGAAAAGATGTACCCAAAAATTTTAAAGTGTGATTTTTGGCTTTGTTCTGTACAACTTCTCTGTCATGTGATTGACAAACGTGGCATACATGTTGATTCTGCGAAAATTGAAGCCATCGAAGATTTGAATGTCCCAACTATTCCAACTGAAGTACGACAAATTCTAGGTTTGGCTGGTTATTACTGAAGGTTTATTGAAGGATTCTCTTTGATATCAAAACCATTAACTAAGCTAACTAAAAAGAATGAACCGTATGTGTGGGGCGATGACGAAGAGAAAGATTTTCAAACCATGAAAAGGAAACTCTGCAGCACCTGATCATATCGTCACCCGAAGAAAGGAAGATTTTGTTGTTTATCGAGATACATCTCTTAAAGGATATAGAGTTGTTTTGATTGTGTATGCTTGTAGGAAATCCAGGAAGAATGAGGAAACTGCGTAACCCACGACTTGAAATTGGGTGCAGTGATTTTACTCTTCGTCTATTGAGACATTAATTGTATGGCACTAATGTACGATATCCACCGATAGTAAGAGTCTACAATGTATTCTGGAATAAAAGAGGTAAATAAGCCTTTTAAGTGATTGCGATTGTGTTATTCGTTATCATTCGTGAGGTAGGAGCAAATTACAATGGATTCATTATTAAGCTCTCGAAAACTCAGTCTGAATATGAATCAATTTGTGTCAGTGTTGACTGATTGACTCTGCTCATTTCATTCCGATAAATAATCGATCGTGCTAATTAAGAATCGTTTGTTAACTGCTCGTAGTAGACATAGAGGTTATGATGATTTAAAGCGAAAACCTTTGGAAATTGAGGTAGGTGGAAAAGTTATACCAAAGCTATCACCATGAAAAGGTGTCATATGTATTTTGAAAAACGTGGGAAGTTAAGTCCCCGTTAGTTTGGACCATTCGAGATGATATCGATGGTAGGTCCGACGGCATGAAAACTTAAATTACCTCGAGAGCTACAAGGAATTCACAATACTCTTTCATATGTCTAACTTAAAGAAATTTCTTTCTGACGAAGATCTTATTATCTCTCTTGATGAAGTATGAATCGACGGTAAGTTTCATTTCATCAAAGTACTTGTTGATATTATCGATAAGGAAGTTAGGCAACCGAATCAAAGTCGAATTCCTATTGTCGTGTGTGATGGAACTCAAGACGAGGACCAAAATACATTTAACTCTTTGATTTCAACGAGCGATCGAGGAAGAACGCAAGTTGATCTTCGGGGCGAAGATCCTAATTTGGTGGGGATAATGTGACAATCCGTCAATTTCAGGTCGTTATTTTAATCTCGACTATTAAGTATTATATGTTTACTTTAATGAGAATTTTAAATTATTGACTAACCGAGAAGGTTATGACTTGAAACTAGCGTAAGAATGTCGATTAGATGAAAACCGGCAAGGAATACGTTAGGTGTCGATATTATATTCTCAATTTATCATAAAAATTATTTTATTATATTTAATCTTTATTTCTCGTGTTTTATGTTTTAACGAATGACGAGAACTACTAGTGATCGCGATACCGACGGATGCCCAAAAATTTATGTTTTATTATCGATTGTCTCGATATTTTATATTTTCGATGTTTTCGATTTAATTATGTTATAAGTCGTGTCGAAGCTTTATTATTATTTTTATGAAGCGTTTTAACTTCTGAAAAGTATTTTTACGAAACCCGAGTCCCGTAAATATTTTCAAAATTTAATATTTACATTTTCTACCCTTACAACTATTTAATTGCATTTTGGACCAAAACTATACCTAATTAGCAAAATCTACCCTAACCTTGGACTATAAATAATTTTTCCACCCACCACTTTACATTAAAAATTCATTTATCACAAAAAAATCTCCCCACCCCCTTTTTCTTCTTGTTTTGCCGTACAACACCAACACCAAAACACCTTTGATCTTGAAAATTTACTTTGATTCATTAAAAACTAATCAATGACCCATTAATGGTTTTGAAAGAGGATCATTATGGTTGAAGTTTTCGTGTTTAAACGGGTATCACTAATCATCGGCGATCGTCTCATTACCACTATTGGCTAAGGTGAGTCTATCACCTCGCTTTTAACATGTTCACTTGTTTTATAAAACCCGCGAGGGGGATAACATGCTTGTTTAAATAAAAATAATTGGTACAACGAGAAGTTGTGTAAATACCATTAATGGGTGCAACGAGAAGTTGTGGGAACCCTGTTTACTTGAAAAGTATTTATTGAAATTGAAAGGTACAACTATAAGTTGTGATAAACTCATGATTGTTTTAAAAATAAACACAAGGAATTTAATTGTATGTTTAGATGAAAGTTATTACATAAGTTTGTTTAGCCTTAAAAGACCCATGAATCGTGAATTGTTAATCGAAGTAACGCTAATGCTATGGATAGATCTATCGGGGTGACGCCCAGTCCGGTCACGACTAGCTATCGCGTGGTGTTGTGATGCACAAGTAATGAAACATCGAATGCATTGTATAAGAGAAATATACGCACTTGGCTAGGTGTGTTGGGCTGAAATAATATATGTTAACGTTCAATGTCACGAGACTTATGTAATGACACGATAATTATGCCCGTACAACATAATTGTCTTTGATAAATTATTAACCATGGAAGGTTATTTTGAATACTTGTGTTCTCTTTATTTAAATTAAACTCTATAGATTCACTCGGCAAATTTTGCTGACTTTTTAGCATGTTTTATCTCAGGTCCATTGGGACGGCACTCGATGAAGGCGGTTTCGTGAAGCTAGCTATTTGAAATGTTTTGGCCCACTTTCATAAATTATATCCATTCAAAGAATCTTTTATTATTTACTGTGTTTGTAAACTTTAAATTATCTGGGACCGTGTGAAAAGTTTTATTGTTAAATGAAAATGAATGGATGTTTTTATTAAAACGATTCGTTTTGAGACGTTTTCTATGATTATGAGATTGAACCATGATAGTAACACCCAATGACCCTTCCGTTCTTATGACCGAAATTGGGGGTGTTACACTAGCTTTGAAAGAGAAGGTAGGTCTTTAGGCTTTTGGCTGATTCATATCTTAAAGTTATGTCATTAGATCAACTGTATGACTAATCTTTTAAATATGTTTAATTTCAGGGTGTCGTGACTGAAGTCCTTGGTGGAGGAAATTTTTATGTTCAGATTGTTGCATATACGAAAGTGTCTTTAATCAAGCAAAAACTTGCTTCCTGTAGTCCTCAAATATGCAATTGTGAGTGGTGCACGACCAGTTTGAACACCCAAAAATGTCGCAACTTAATTATGATTTAAAGTCACCAGGTATTTGCCAAAGTTTTTGTTATGTCTTCTTCACTTTCTTCCTCATAAACGTCTATCGCATCATCGATCGTATCATCTTGAAAAAATTCAGAAAATTTGAATTTGTTCTAGAGAACTATGAACTATGAGTATGGAAAATTAGAAAATGATGTAAGTTGTATGATTTTTATAGGTTGGTCGAAGCCGACTTCAAGATTCTACACCAATACCTGAAACATATGTAAGGGTTGATCTGTTGTCAAAATCAGAATTATTATCAAATAAGAGCTGGTATGCACATAATGTCTTTCGGGTCAACCTGACCGACTAAATTTGAATTTTAAGTATCTGTTTTCACCCAAATAAAAGAATCTGTTTTGACCCATTTACATGACCTGCCCAATATTGTCATTACCAAAGTTTACTTTTGTTATCAGTTAGAATGTCTTTGTGAGTAGAACATATCCACAGATATTCAATACATAGACTGGCCAAAAGATTTTAACTCAGGGCATAAGTTTTGAGTAACAAAAATGGACAGATATTCAATATATAACTTGACTCGGGTTCTGGGCCATGTTCGTAAATGGCTATATTCGCGCAAATATTATGAGAAAGAAAGAAAGAATTCAACAATCTTACCAGACTACTAACTCGAACCTACTTATATAATCAGGCAGCAACTAATGATTGACGACTCCTAAATTATGATTAATTCCTAAAACACCATACAAATGTAGCTCCAAAAACACAAATTTTAGCAATTGGTTACTTCAAAAGCTAGATTCTCACTGATTCCTCATAAATGTTGTCAAAGGTTATGTTTAAATCTTACCAATAATATGTGATCGATAAATTTTGAAAAGGAGTAGAAGCCGACTGCTATATCGGGTTTGACGAGTATCAACCAATTGTTAAAACCATGGTGTCGTATAGTCCATGGATCGCATGTTCAGTTGCTATTATTGACGAACGAAGATAACAAAATCAGTTAACACTAGGAAATGGGAAGATCTTAGTCTGAATAACTGATTAAAAGTTTCATCTGTATGAGAAGTATAATTTAAATGACATGTTTATTAGCAAAGTGTTGACTTCAATTGTAACTTATTTAAAACACTGACTATTATAGATTGCATCCACGAGCCTTACATCGATTGTTAATACTTGGAGCACCAGGTTCCCATAGCTACTAATGCAGCAACAGACAGGTGGCCGCAACTACTACGATTTAGCTGCGTGAGGTTTGTTGGTTCAAAATTGCACGTCTTTGACATGTTGGAAGGTATTCGATACTCTTGAAACGCCTTTCAAGTAGATAAGTTCATAACCCCTAAAAATTGAGGCTTATAAGCTTATCAAATTCACATAAGCTCATAAGCCCCTAAATCTGTTCATCTCATTCTACACAAATCTTTCCTTTTTGTATTGGTAGAAAATTTAGTCTGACTATAGAAACTTTTATGTATATAAATACACTCAGCACGCATTAAATAAACATTACCAACGTAAACGCCGGACTTTTTCTTTACCTACTATATACCTAATGAAAACCCATTGTCTTATTGCAGCGAGCTAACCTACACAAGACGACGTAATGGGAATTACCAGCCTATAACGAGTCTACAACGAGTCAGTACTAGCCTACAACAAAAATCCATTCTCTCCTCGAATACAGCCTACAACGAGTCAGTACCAGGTGCAAGTATATCATCTGCAAATGTAGGGTCGGTGGGTCATTGGAAGAAACTTTGACGATGGTGCCAGCCTAAAACGAGTCAACAACGAGTCAGTACCATCCTAAAACGAAAATCCATTCTCTCCCCGAACACAGCCTACAATGACTCAGTACTAGGTACAAGTCTACCAACATACTGCCTAAAACTAAAACTATTTCAGATCATGTCAAGCGTCATAACCGAGAAGATATTTAGTTTATTATTTTCTTAAGCTTCTTTTGCCATCATCCTCATTATTTTTTACATGTATGTAATTTACAATCTATGCAGGAACGCGGTCCATCTCAAATTGGTTACATAAGTAAGTTTGAGATCTATTCGTTTTAGGGAATTTAGACAACATAACATTTGTACTTTAAGGTCAAAGAATTTGGGTCAATATGTTGCATTAGGAGGAGAGCAAACAACAACACCACTTTGGTGAATAGGGTTACTGTTTTCCACAGTAGCCAGCCATTAGCTTCAGGTATTCTATTTATGCAAGGTAAATTACTTTCTCTTAAACTGTAACACCCCCAAATTTATACAATTCAATACAGCGGAAGACTCGTTGGTGTTACGGGATAGCGCATTACTCACATCATAGACAACTCTTAAAAATCGTGTCGTTTAATAATAAAGCATTTCCATTCATAAATATCAAGTTTACATAGGTCCCAAGTCATTGTATCTTATACAGGTTTTACAAAGCATTTGAATGGAAATTATTATTTAAGTGCGGGCCATGAATTCTTGTTGTCTTCCCGAGAATTACCTTCAAGTACCTGAGATAAAACATGCTAAAAGAAAAGGTCAGCGAAAACGCCGAGTGAATTCATAGAGTTTAATGAAATCCATCAATATAACATCGGTATAGAATTATTACCGAAAATCATTTTTGTACAAATCTTTGTAATAGGCC
The DNA here is from genome assembly GCA_025667525.1 of Glebionis coronaria. NCBI lineage: Eukaryota > Viridiplantae > Streptophyta > Magnoliopsida > Asterales > Asteraceae > Glebionis > Glebionis coronaria. The sequence goes on from JANFOE010000195.1 coordinate 226,075, forward strand.
ATAAATTAGCCAAAGTCATTTTATACAAATCCTTATCGAAAATCATAATATAGGCATTTGCCTTCAAAATCATTATACGAGCCAATGTCGTAAAAACATCATACAATACGTCTTATGACGTTGTATAAAGTTAAATAAAAACCGTTATATGAATATGGTTATGTAAAACCAAAACACAAACATAAAATCAATAATAAGACCCCGTATTGCTAGTCAGGCAATATATCGTAATTCAGTGCATATAGCAGTAGTTTCGTTAGTTTGGATTATTATAAGCCGCATGACATTGTTACCTTACTATACCAAACAACGGGTAGCTAGCCCAAAACTCAATTTGCCCATCTAAATTAGCGTGTCGTCACAATAATCACACTTGTGTAAATCTTCTCATACATAAATTCGCTTACCAATCAATGTGGCACGACGGGGATCAACCGTCAAGTCGCGAACTGGGGTGATCGTCCCCAAATGGTACTATTATATGCATAAGCGTCTACCAAATCCCGGTAGTTCACGATTCATGCTAATGGGACTTTTAGTGACATAACCTAACTTTAATAATCCATTTCATTTCATCTATCGGGTCATTTAATCATTCATCGGGTCATACAATCATTCGGGTCCAAATCAACAAACAGACAATCGGGACAACTAGTGTCCTATTTTATAAAAACTAACATGTTATCTCCCTCGCGCGTTTATAAAACATTTCATAAAAACATTTAAAAGAGTGCGAGGCTATGAACTCACGTTGATTGGGAAAGGCGGTTATCGACGACTCGGATGTATGGTACGTGCTTCAATCACGGAAACCTAGACAAATAATACTCGTCTTAGACTTTTATCCAATGACTTTATAAAAAATAACAATTATGTATACATATGATGATTTTATAAATATGATGATGATCAAGTGGGATTGTACATTTTACTCATTCATTATAGTGTTTATGTGTTGGTAACATTTTAATACTAGTTTTACTAGTTTTACTTATTTACATGTTTTAGGCCCAATAAGCCTATTACAAGCCTAATACTTTATATTAGTCCATTTTACACCTTTATTATCAGTATTATACTTTTCATGTTGGGCCCAAGTGGGTTAAGCCCAATAAGTAAATTTATAAGTGTTTAGTCCATTTAGTTGGATTATTAGTCCAATAATGCTAACTTAGCCCGTTAATGTCCGTATGTTATATAGTTCGGTTTTTATCGGTTTTACTTGTATTAAGTACTTATATATCAGTATATGACTTTTAAAAAGTTTACGTTAGACGGGTCCGACCGTCTAAGTTTTAATTGACGAAAAAAGTTAATTTTACGGTACTAGCCAAAAAGACGTAAAAATCATGTTTATAGTTTTATAACTTATAAAACTTACCAAACTACCATTTTTATAAAATGTCCATTTATTTATCCTTATACATATTTATATAAATGTAATATATAAGTTAGTGGGTTTTAATTCACATTTTATACTATATTTATTTGAGTGCTTATATAATAATATTAAACTTTAATTTCACAAAATCAGTTTTAAATTTTAAGTTCACTAAAATATCCATATCTAGAGTTATATAATGAGATAGGACCTCAAATTCTTATCACAGAAACTATATGATATGTGCTTCATTTTATTCCTTTATAGCTACTGATGAGTCAACCTCTAAATATTTTAATAAATTCGTCCAAAACAGTATAGGCAGATTTGCACTCTAAACTTGTTTTGATCATATCTCACTCATTTTTATATTTCCATTGTATGGCCAACTCTCACATGTGTATAACACCTAATACTTACTGTATATTGATTCCACTTCACCATTTTATCAGTTTAACATTTGGTTACTTACTGTTTTTATACAGCCATCACATTAAGCAAGATTTTAACCATTTTACATGTGGTTTTCCATCTTTTTACCCATGTTTATCAACACCAAATCCCAACATAATATTTTTAATCATCATTCATCATCATATACATATAGATAAATAAAGAAAATACAAGATTACATAATCAAAATAACAAGAGGATAGGAAGAACAATCTCTATACCACCATTAGTGATGAAAAGATCTTTGATGAACAAGGCTTGGATTTTGATGGCAAAACTTATGATAAGTCAATATCATCTTCAAGTCTACCAACCTTTATAAACATCTCATGGAAAATCAGCCTTATGACACCAACAAATCTTCTCCTTGGATGTTAGAATCACCTCCAATCTTCAAAGCTTCAAAGTAGCATCATCATGTGTATGAGTAACACATGATTTTATGGCTAACATAGATCAAATGAGGGTTGTTTTTTATGATGGTTGGACGAATTTATGAGAGATAAAGGGAGAGTGTGTGAGTTTTGCATGGATGAAAATGGAGAAGTGGTTTAGAGCGAGTGGTTTTGACCATGTTGCTAGTTTACAAAGGGGCTAAGACATGTGTCTTAGCTTACTTTGTAAGCTTGACACATAAGTGGCTTGTGTAGCTTAATATGGCGAGTTATAGTGGGGGTGGGACAAGTGTCCCACTTGTCTCATCTCCACTAGTTTACGGGTACTCCTCGATTCTAGTTTCCTCGATTTGCGTGCCCTCGGATCGTTTTACGAAAAACCTTTTTATAAATTATGAATCAACGGCACAAAATGAATCTAATAAGAATTGTCTCATCAAAAACGGAGTTCGAAAACGTAAATATGTAATCCTAAGGTTTCCGGTTTAGTCGTAAAGGACGTTAAATTATTCACGTAAGTCCTAATCTCTTCTCGTAAATTTGTGAGTTTATGAACCAACTCAAAATTAAAATCCCAAAATAATATTTACGGATAAATTTATTTTCTAAAATGTCGGACTGTCACCAACGACGGTGTATGTAAACGTAAGCACGTAACGTAGAATCCTCCGGTTTAGACGTAGTCGATGCTATTTCAAGACGTAAATCCAAATTTCTTCCCAAAAATAAGGGAGTTCATAATATAACATTAAAATAATGCTTTTAAATAATACTTGAGAATAAAATATCAACCATAAATTGACAGATTGTCACAGCATTTACCCCTAAACAGGATCTTTGTCCTCAAAGATCATTTTATCTTACTACTCGCATCGTATAGAGTTAAAGCCATGTAGGTATTTCCTCCACATTCGGTCTTTCCTCATAAGTGTAATTCATTACAATACGCGAGTTTTATCAAACATAACTACGGGAATCATATCAGGCTTAATGTTGAGTTACTTTCTCTATCCATGATGTTCACAGGTTTTTGATGAATGCAACTTTTCGGCGATCTAAACTGTAACACCCCCAAATTTATACAACTCAGTACAGCGGAAGACTAGTTGGTGTTACGGGATAGCAATTACTCACATCATAGACAACGCTTAAAAGTCGCGTCGTTTTAATAATAAAGCATTTCCATTCCTAAATATCAAAGTTACATCGGTCCCAAGTCATTATATTTCATACAGGTTTTACAAAACATTTGAATGGAAATTATAATTTGTGTGTGGGCCATGAATTCTTGTTGTCTTCCCGAGATTACCTTCAAGTACCTGAGATAAAACATGTTAAAAGAAAAGGTCAGCGATAACGCCGAGTGAATTCATAGAGTTTAATAAAGTCCATCAATATAATATCAGTATAAAATTATTACTGAAAATCATTTGTACAAATCATTGTAATAGGCCATAAAATAGCCAAAGTCATTTTATACAAATCTTCATCAAAATCATAATATAGGCGTTTGCCTTAAAAATCATTATACGAGCCAATGTCGTAAAAACATCATACAATACATCTTATGACGTTGTATGAAAATAAAAACCGTTATATGAATATGGTTATGAAAACCAAAACACGAACATAATATCAATAGAATGACCCTGTATTGCTAGTCAGGCAATACATCGTAATTCGGAGCATATAGTAGTATTTCGTTAACTGAATTATTATAAGCCGCATGACATTGTTACCTTACTATCACAACAACGGGTACCTAACCCGATACAAAATTTGCCCATCTAAGTTAGCGTGTCGTCACAAAGGTCACGCTATGGAAATCTTCTCATACATAAATTCTCTTACCAATCAATGTGGCACGACGGGGATCAACCGTCAAGGCGCGAACTGGGGTGATCGTCCCCAAATAGTACTATTATATGCACAAGCGTCTACCAAATCCCGGTAGTTCACAATTCATGCTAATGGGACTTTTAGTGACATAACCTAACTTTAATAATCCATTTTATTTCATCTATCGGGTCCATTAATCATTTATCGGGTCATACAATCGGGTCATACAATCATTCGGGTCCAAATCAGTAAACAAACAATCGGGACAAATGGTGTCCTATTTTATAAAAACTAACATGTTATCTCCCTCACGGGTTTATAAAACATTTCATAAAAACATTTAAAAGAGCGCGAGGCTATGAACTCACATTGATGTGGGAAGGCGGGTTATCGGCGATTCGGACGTACGGTACGTGCTTCAATCACGGAAACCTAGACAAATAATACTCGTCTTAGACTCATGTCCAATGACTTTATAAAAATAACAATTATGTATACATATGATGACTTCATATATATGATGATCAAGTGGGTTTACATATACTCGTTTACTCTTTTTAGTGTTTACGTATGGGTAACTTCTTACTAGTTTACTAGTTTTACCTATTTACGTGTCTTAGGTCCAATAAACTTATTATAAGTTCTTTAACTTGTTTTAATCCATTTTATACTTATATTATCAGTATTTAAACTTTACAAGTTGGGCCCAAATGGGTTAAGCCCAACAAGTTCTTTTTATAAGAGTTTAACTTATTTAGTCCAATTATTAGTCCAATATGTTTACTTAGCTCGTTAATGTCCGTATGTCCTATAGTTCGGGTTTTATAGGTTTTTACTTGTATTAGATACTTATATATCAGTATATGACTTTTAAAAACTTTACATTAGACGGGTTTGATCGTCTAAGTTTTAATTGGCGAAAAACGTTAATTTTACGGTAATAACCGAAAAAGTCGTAAAAATCAAGTTTATAATTTTTATTACTTATAAGTATTATTCCACTACCATTTTTATAATTTATACACTTATTTAACCTTTTACATATTTATATAAATAAAATCCGTAAGTTAGTGGGTTTTTATTTTACATTTTATACAATATAATTTTGAGTGCTTATATAATAATAATAAACATTAATTCTCAAAATCTGATTTTTATTTTCATCTTCACCAAAACTGCCATATCTAGAGTTCTATATGGAGATAGAAGCTCAAATTTTTATCACATAAACTAAATGATATTTTCTCTATTTAACTCTTCTATAGCTACTGTTGAATCATCCTCTAAGTATTTTCTAAAAATCGTCCAAAACAGTAAACTCATATTTGTACTCTAAACTTGTTTTGATCATATCTCACTCATTACAATGATTCCATTGCATGGCCAACTCTCACATGTGTATAAGACATATTACTTACTGTTTATTTATTAATCTATGCCATTTTTATCAGTTCACCATTTGATTCTTTACTGTTTTATACAGCCAACAAATTTAAACAAGATTTTAGCCTTGTTTCTTATAGTCTTTCATCTTTTTAAGCATGTTTATCAACACTAAATCCCCACACAATATTTTTAATCATCATTCATCATCATATACATATACATAAGTGAAATAAATACAAAATTACATAATCAAAAATAACAAGAGGATGAGGAGGACAATCTTTATACCACCAAGTTGATGTAGGTTGTGATTTGGACATGGATTTTGATGGAGAAACTTATGAATAAGCAAGACCATCTTCAAGATCACCTATCTTCATGAACATCTTGTGGAAAATCAGCCCTTGAATCCCTTGAAAACTTCTCCTTGGATGTTAAAACTTGCACCAATCTTCATCTCTTTGAATGGAGATTAACATATCTTAAGTATAACAAATGTTTGTAGTTAAATTTTGTATGAATGGGGTGTTGTGGTGATGATATGGGACGAAATTATAGAGAGAGGGAGAGAGAGTTTTGGTTGATTTGCATGTATGTAATGAAGGTAGTAGTTTTTGGTAGCTAGTTTTGATGGAAGAATGGCTTACTTTGTAAGCTAGAATGACAAGTGTAAGCTTAGCTTACAACTTGACACCAAATGTGGTGTGGTGGTGTTGTGTGGGATGGTTATAGTGGGGGTGGGGCAAGTGTCCCACTTGTCTCATCCCCATTTAATTACGGGTACTCCTCGATTCTAGTTTCCTCGATTTGCGTGCCCTTAGGTCGTTTTACGAAAAACGTTTTTATAAATTGTGAATCAACGGCACAAAACGAATCTAATAAAAATTGTCTCATCAAAAACGGAGTTCGAAAACATAAATACGTAATCCTAAGGTTTCCGGTTTAGTCGTAAAGGACGTTAAATTTAAATCGTAAGTCCTAATCTCTTCTCGTAAATTTGTGAGTTTATGAACCAACTCAAATTTAAAACTCCAAAATAATATTCATGGATAAATTTATTTTCTGAAATGTCGGACTGTCACCAAAGACGGTGTATGTAAACGTACGCACGTAACGTAGAATCCTCCGGTTTAGACGTAGTCGACGCTACTTCAAGACGTAAATCCAAATTTCTTCCCAAAAATAAGTGAGTTCATAATATAACATTAAAATAATGTTTTTAAATAATATTTGAGAATAAAATATCAACCATAAATTGACGGATTGTCACAGCATTTACCCCTAAACAGGATCTTTGTCCTCAAAGATCATCTTATCTTACTACTCGCTTCTTATAGAGTTAAAGCCATGTGGGTATTTCCTCCACATTCGGTCTTTTCTCACAAGTGTAAATCATTACAATACGCGAGTTTCATCAAACATAACTACGGGAATAAGATCAGGCTTATTGTTGACTTACTTTCTCCATCCATGATGTTCACGGGTTTTTGATGAATGCAACTTTTCGCCGATCTAAACTTTATCAAGAAGTGATCAGATTCTCACTTGATAGACATTTTATCAAGTTCGATATACGAAACATAATTCACGCATCTCTTGAAGTCCTTGGGTAGATCCAACTTATATGCCTTTCAAGCCAAATCTTTTACATCGTCCCAATGGTCCCATACTACGGGGACTTATATCCCATGATTTGTCAGATCATTAATTCATTTCTCCAAGGTTTAAAATTTTTTGGCATAAGTTCGCTACCCATTTGGCACTTCAAGATCTACATTTCATATTCACATAACCTCTTGCCCACTACCGGCAGTCAATAATCATATCCTAATTTCAACAATCATTTCAGGTCTCGCGGGTCGAATATTTTGTAAGGTTAGGTTCGCCATCATAGGAAACCTTAAACCTAAAAGACATGTCCAACTCACAACGGGTGTATGTCGGGTGTCTTCATCTCAACTTCTGCTTACAGATGCTCTAATATTTAGATCCTAACAAGATTAGATCTCAATCCTAATACGATGATTATCAATGATAATCCTTCCAAAGGAAAACGATTATACGGTTCATTACCAAAGGTCAATCATTCAAAAACAGCACTTATATTACTTTGTATCGTTACTTTACCTCGTCCCTTCGGTTGGGGTGGTACATAGTACTCTCATCAAGGTTCGTTCTCAATGATTTCTGAGCAAATCTCTAGAAATTCGATGCGAAGCGAGGATCTTGATAAAGATGTTCGATACAGGCACATTATGTTTACATAACTCTTTTGCATTTATCATTAACGGGAATGATATTAGCAGATTTGGTCAGTCTGTCGATGATGACCCAAATCGAATCAAATTCAGATGATGACCTTTGCAATAGCTAGATTTTTACTAATGTATGAGGCGATGTCTGCCTTCATAATTGCCATCAGTACAACTTCTTCAGACAAAGATACTTTTAGTCATAAATGACATAAATAGAATACTTATACTTACAAATTCTAACATAACTATATCTCACAATCCTCCATATTTAGACAATCACAAGTGGCCTTTTATACATCTAACGCCATCGGCTTCTCAATTCTAATGGTTCACATTAGCCGCGAACCCCTTTTTATTATCTATATTATCCTTTTTACAAACATCGTTCATATTTTAAATTTTTCGGCAATTTATTTTGCACATTCATTATTACGAAATACATCGTAATTAATTCTTCATATTTTCTACATAATATGTCAGTAATTACGTTCACCTTTCTTCATATTTTCTAAGTTTTAATTTCGTCTCAACTATCATTTTTCTTAGTTTTGCTCAATCCGACGTGTTTAAAGCGTCGATAATTATTACAAATAAATTAATAATAATTATTAGCTTTTTATGAAATGTAAACGTGAAAGTTTTAATTTTCTCAGTTCGTCTAATTATAGAAAAATGTTCAAAATAATTTGAATTTAGTTAACACAATTTTTGTTGATTTATTGTAAATAACTTATAAGATTCGTAAATGTTTGAAAAGTTCTTTGTTTACACTTTGGTCAAAATTTTCTTAGTTGAAAAGCAAAAATTCTCGTTTCAAATTTTCAGGTTATGGTATAAATGGTTTTCTCATTCCTTCTTAGGTTGTCGTAAGGTATGCAAAAACATTTACCCCTAAACAAGAGTTTAGTTAAATGTTTTGGTTATAAGGGAATGATCCCTTAAAATCCTTTGTTAAAACATTTGTCAAAACATATTTCCATTTCTTTTTGGTAAAATCCAAAGTTTCAGATGGCTCTAATTTTTAAAGAGTCAATATATATATATATATATATATATATATATATATATATATATATATATATATATATATATATATATATATATATATATATATATATATATATATATATATATATATATATATATATATATATATATATATATATATATATATATATATATATCTTACCATCATTAATCAAACGGTCATTTAATATAAAGGATTAAGTCTTAAATCACATGTTAATTATTCAAGGTACAGGTTTTTATTGTTCGGTCAATTCAGGGCAATCTACAAATAATTACTAACTCCTTCTTATACTTATAAACAAACAAATGGTCCTTAATGATCACAAGCATGAATTTATCAAATTACAGCCTACACACGAGATTCACCAAATTTATGAATACTACATGTGCATTAGTCAATCCAAACGACATCACGTGAAACTCATAATGTTCATTACAAGTACTGGATGTAGTGATTGGAATAGATAATCTTCTTCGCGGACGCGAAGTTGATAATAACCATGCCGTGGATCAAATCTTTAAAACATACGCCAGAACCTTGTAAATGATCGAACAAATCTTCCATTTCAAGTTATGGATATCGTTTTCGATTGTCAATTTACTCAGTTCACAGTAATATATAAATATAAGGAATGATAACACCATAGCTCTTCATGATGACGAGCTCGGTAGAATAAAATCTTTCTCCGACAACTCTCTCAGTTGTACGGTAATTCCTTTAATTTAGATGGTGCTGACGTACAGTGCACACGCCACAGGTGCAGCACCGAGAATATAATCAATACCAAATTCAACTTGCCTTAATGGCGAAAGTCTAGGTAATTCATCAATAATTACCTCCTAAAGTTTCAGATAACGGAAACATCTTTTAATAAATTCATAATAGGTTCTTCTAGATTACAATATCTATAACTAGTTCACAACCATTCGCGTTATAATTTCAAGTCTAAATGCAGGATATGGTCATCCATCAAGAATTATTTAGATCACTTTTGATAATCAACATCTTATCTTTTAGGGGATTTCTACTCGAGTTCCCATCAATTAAGACAATGTCGTCATGTCATAATCAATCAATCCATTCTACTGGCACTATCAACTTTTCAGTTTTATTGCCGTCGATAAGATGTGAACTTCTCAAAAGACTAATAATAACTCACAATCCTTCACAAATTCAAGGATATCATGAGACATAACTACCATTAAAAGAGTAAGGTCAACGCATAATCTATGTGAGAGAACTTCAAATCAGAGACAGACGAAAACATTTAACGAATATGAATATATCCCATGTTTTCATGATTCGAGTACGCATTCGAAAGTTCCTCAGATCGTTACCCAGGTCATTCAAATGAAATCAAATCAAAAGAAATGATAAGAATGTCGATACATCCAGTCGGGTATCAACATTCGGTAATCAGATACTTTTCCTAAGAATCTCACTACGGGAGAATTGGACAAGAAAGAATTGTCAATTGTTAAATAAGACAATTTCCACAGATGAGTAAATTCGACTCAGAAGAATAGATGCTACAGGCACATATGTAGGTGTCCCTAACACTATGTCCCTATTTTTACTTCTTGCAGATCTCATAAAATTTAATCTTTCAAAATCTTCAAAGAAAATGTAGTGTTTATTCATTAATTTTATGGTGACTACTAATCAGCCTTGCATGGTCCATTCCAAATTGTATGTAGGCGCGCAACTATATACAATTTCAAGATTAACGATGCAATACTCAGTTCGTCAAAATTTTATCATCATGTTTATAATAAAAACATTTTCATGCTTAATTCTTAAATAAGAATCAAAAATAAATTTACAAATATTTTCTTTGTTATGAAAACAATTAAGTTTTCTAAGGTGTTTTATAAACAACTTCATTTCGATAACAATCACTTATAAATCTCACTTTGAATAATCCTTATAGTAATGAAAATTCAATTTTTCTCAATGGATAGTGTTTTATCTTATAAAAACAATGAGTGATCTGCAAAGGAGTGATGAAAGCTTGTTCACCAAGAACTAACTACAATATGCTAGGAAATGAGCTTTAGCCAAATAATCATGAGGTTCATGACCTCGATGGCACTCACGAATACAAAGAGAATAATCCACAACGTAACTCAATTCGAGATGAGTACTTGTTCAATGGTTGCATCACTAATGCGAACATTAGGATAAAGCAATAAAAGATAGATAACATCGATACATGTAGAATTTAGCAATCAGAGGTAGTCTCTTCATTAATCACAAACAAGTCAAAATTGTACCGTAACACATTACGTGTCACTATGTCATACAATTCTCAGAACTCATCCTACCAACTGATGTCTCAGTTAAGTTAGGGATTTTTTTAAAAGATACCACAATGAATACTAATCTACAAGAGTCATTAGGTGTCCCATCTGTCCCGGAAGATCCATCGGTCCCAATTCAGAAGAAGATCTCTTCAATTTATTTCTTGGACACTGGGCATCCTCATTAGTGGACAATGGCCTAGGAATAACACTTAACAAAAACTAACAATCATTTAAAATCTTATAATTCAATCAAAGAACTTAACGACTTATATTAACAATCTCATATTCCAAACGGGTTAAATTTTCTTCATTCAAGTTCCAACCAAGTTTTATACTCAATTCGATATCCTACCTCATTTCCCACTACTTCAACTTTATTCTTAGACCAAACGTCCCTGTTTCTTACTGTACACGAACCGAACCAAACAACCCTTGTGGTCACGTCAGGCCCAAGCAGTAATCATACCGAGACCATAGTGGTCTCGATTTTCATGCAGTCAAAACAACCCGACGCCCCTTGGTTCGTTATTTCTTGTTCTTGATTAATTTCATAATTCGTGATATAAAGAAAAAGGGATAAACAGATTACCTTTTAACGTTTTTAAGGACGAGGTGCTGAATACATAGGCTGTAAAAAAAATTGAAGATCGAAATTCATCTTCTTCTTTGGTGTTAGGTCTCAGCCGTCGGCCTCCCTTACAAACCCTACATTTCATTCTTTTTTTTTGTTCGCTGCAAGTGTAAAGGGGAACCCCCGTTTCTTTTTTTTCCATCCAAGTCGGGCCTAAGCCCATGTACCCCTTTCTCTCTTTTTTATATATACTAACTGGCCCAATTTTAACATATCTAGTTTTCACTTAATTCTCGACACTTGTAAATTATTACGTAAGCGTATTTATATTTCTTTCGTTTTAATTTTTCCGAAACGTAATAATCTTTTCTGTGTACTAATACATACGTGCTACTTATTTTTCTGAATTGTTATGTATAGTTTATAAAAATTAAAACTGCGTATTTAATATTCGAAAAAATTTTAAATACGGGTTTTACAATTCTTCCCCTCTAAAAAGAATAATTCGTCCCCGAATTAAAGATACGACTATACCGGGTTTTACAATTCTTCCCCTCTAAAAGGAGAAATTCGTCCTCGAATTAAAGGTAATAAGCTGATGAAGTTCTAAGAACTGAAAGAACACGTAGACTGAAAAGTCAATTAAGCTGAAGGATAAATTGTCTTCTAATTAAGACATAATGCTGCTGATAGGTATAAACCAGACATGACTGAAATGATCATGTAACGTGACATGGCTGAAGAGAACATGGAACGTGACATGACTGAAAGAACATAACTGAATTTATTGAAGAACATAATGAGAGGTCCAGATGGACTCCTCCGTTTCGAGTGGCCTCCCGCTCGAAACGATTCCTTCAAAGGTCTAACATAATAAATAAAATCTTGGTCCTGATGACCCTGTCCTGATGATGCTGAATAGCTTCTGGTTCCATATTTAAGATGGATTTTCTGAATCTGATAGACTGAATAACTATAGCATGCATGATACATGAAACGATACGTGTAAATATTCTAAAAAGATAACATTTATAACTCTGAGCAAGCTGCTGAAATATATAGGGATGAACTATGTGAACAATTGTGAACGTGCTACGTGAGCAACTGTGAACGTGGTTTGCGATCATCTGATGATGAACGCTGGGCATGGAATATGTCGTGAACATGATCTGTGGAACATACTGTAAACGTGATACCAAACATATCATGAACGTATGCTGACTGAGGAGGGAATACTAGACGATACGGCATGAGACTGAAGCATCTGCCTGAGTATGGAAAAGTTGTGCTAAACTTGAGTCTGGTTTTCTCAAAGTTCCAGTAATCAATTCGGTAATAAACTGTGAAATGTGTATCGTGATCTGGAACCCGAACCTGAACGTGAACAATGTCATGAAAGTGAATCGTGAATTCAAATCATGAGATATTATAAACATGAGCTGAAACGGCATCATACTGCAAATGAGACGTAACGTGAAAGTGAAAATAAACGTGAATGTAAAGTGAACGTAAACATATACGTGATCGTGAACATATATTCTGTTTGATATGATGGTCGGTGGAATACCTAGAATTCGTATAATTTACTGCTAAATTTTTTTTTGCAGGTCCGCTACTGCGAAATCCTTTTGTATGAGAGAATCGCACAGGCTGATTACATGGTTGACGGTGACTTATAAAGTATCATACTTTCTCTGAGCCTGTGGTAGCTGATAACAATTTCATGGGATTTCGTCTCATTTCTGTTCAGAAATTTCTAAGGGTTGTAGTAACTCACTAACATGACGGCGTTCTATCTTGAACCTGCAGTAGGTCAGGCATCTAGATATGAACATAGCTGCATTAATGTGTGATGCGGATTCTATTAAAGTTTTGCCTGGAATTATGGAACATTCTGGTGGAAATCTGGTTGAATAGTCATAAAACATTTTTAGTGAGAACTATCGGCAATTTCTGCGGTAGTAGTCACTTGAGCTCTAGAAAATTATACTTCGTTCATAGGCGTCAGTCGGGACCATCAGGCGATGGCCTTCACCTGCGTAGGATTTCTGAATTTTCTTTCTGCTGAAATAGGGTGGCTCATAAATTCCACTTTGTTCATCTGGGATATACCTTTGGAAAGGTGCTCATATAATTTTCCCATATCTGAAAATCTGCATGTCCGTGAAAAGACGATCTTACGTTCTTCTTTAGGATTTAGTAGATCGGAATGTGATCAATGAATATACTGACGATTTTGTCTAAGAATTCATGGGACAAATTTTTTTCATAATTTTCATACTATAGTTGGGCATTAGGGAGCTCAGACGTATAAGTCAAAAATTTAGAGAGACTATAACATGTTCAACAGCAATTTGGAAAACATCATGTTCTTCTCTCACCACTGTTGGTGGCATGATCGCGAATTGTTCTAGAAAATGTTTGACGTCGTAGCAGTTCAGGTGAACCTTCTATATGTGAGATGACATTGACTATGAATGGTGATCTTGTAAAGTTTTCCGGTGATCGATACATGATTCTCATGTTACCGGCCTTCTTTCTGATAGACAAAAGAAACTGTACACTTCCTGGTGGTGCGCTAGGGCGAATAAGGCCTCGTTCTGGTAACCCTTGCAGCAATTGCTGCAACTCTTTTATCTTAGCTTAAGCCCTGTGATCAAGAGTTCTGAAAACAGGTTATGTTCTTGAGACTAGCTCGATGTTAAATTCTGCCTCATGGTTAGAAAGGAATTTCTAGAGAACTTTCTAAAATTATATCTGAGCACTCTGGAATGAGCTGCTGATCATGAATTTTAAGGAATCTCAGAAGTGAATTTATAACTGGTAGCTAGAAGTCTTCGTAGCTATGGACTGATAAGTCACGCACTTGTAAGGCAGAAATAAATTGTACTGATTTTTCTGGCAGCAAGTATAATGAATATATTTGGGATTTAGTAAGACGGATCTCGTCGTTAACACCAAATAAGACTTTAATAAACATGGTGATACTGTTGAGTCCTTTATGGCTGAGAGGCAGGTAACTACCTGATTTGAGATAAAGCTGACATAAGAACACATGAAGTAAACATGGTGACTTTTCACTGAATGTGTTCGTCTGTAACCTCACATAATGAATACTGTGTGTTTAAATTGAATAATACTCTAGTGGTGGTGACTGAATTTTTAATGATCTGATTCATGCGTGGCATAATAGAACGGATATACCCTTTTCTGAAGGGTACCCTTAATTTCTGAGGGCCTGGTTTAGAAACATACTGGAGTTATGAGTTCTGACTCGTATTTTGAGAAAAGATTCGTATGACGTGTACCATGACTGGTGTCCTAATATGTGTCTTTCGAAAAGATACCAGAGGCCTATGCCTTGACTGATGTCTTGACACGTGTTTTAGTAGATGAATCTGAACAAGGTTAAAAATTTTGGTAACTGCTAGGATTGGCGCCTGGTTAGACTACTGACCTCTGTATTTCTGGTCACGTCCGTTCCGGAGTTCAGATGGTTACTGACTGAGTAATTATAAGCACGATGGTTGTCACTACTGCTTTGTTTTTCAATTAATGACGGTCATTATCATGACCGTGATTCATGTAACTATTCTGCTGAGTGGCCGGCTGGGTTCCGGTTCCCACTCTTCTGAATGAAAGGTTAGCTGAGTGAAGTGTGACATCTAGCTGGGAAGGCAAAAGTATGAAATGGAATGGTAGTGTCTGATGGTTGAAATTTATTCTTGTCAGAAATTTCAAATTTATAGTTTTCGTTCTTTTTCTGTAGAGTCTTCCTAGTATTAACAGCATCAGCATCTTGAGTAATCTCCAAAGTATCAGCAGCATCAGCAATTGTGAGATCTTCAAAGTGTTCGCAGCATCAGCATCTGGTAAAATCTTTAACTCACGAGCAGCATCAGCACCTGGTAGAATATCGACAAGTGGAAACGCCTGAGATGATTGAGGATCGATTAGCAATATCCATGGAGTAGGGTACCTGGAGTACACCTGGACTATTGTACATGAAGTACAAAATGAATACTGCACCTGGAGCATATCTGAGACATTGTACGTGGAGTACACGTGAAATACTGTACATGGAGTATAACTGAGACACTGTACATAGGGTACATATGGAATACTGTACATGTAGCTGGTGTAAATTTTATGGGATGATCGATACTGGTATCGCTTGTCTGATATGATCAAAGAAATAAATTGATTAAACGGTAGTAAACTGAACTGAAATGAGTAACCTGATAGTCTGGTAATTCCTACGTAGACTTAATGCTAGTTTTTCCAGGGTTCAAGGATATGATTAAGCTGAGTTTTAACAATGGTCAGCATGATGACATGACTGGTGAGGACCAAACATGCTTTATCATGAAAACAGGATTTTACTGCAATCCTTCTGTATCTTAGCATGAAACATTATCGTTCTGTTGAAAACATAATCCTTGTAAGGAAACATGAAACTAAATCATCATGTAGATGACATCAACGTGAGGGTATGAAAATTTGACTGTTACAAGGAACATAAAAAGTCAAATCAACTGAGGTGTAATACCAACTGATGTGGACGGCTATGGTTCAATCCACAGAATTCAAAGAAGAAAACATGAGACTAAGTATGGGCTATTCTGGTTCGATCCATACTGGTCAAAATTTTCTGAGAACTGTCAGGTATAGAAATTTATAATCTCGGACTAAATATGGATGGCTGTAGTTCAATCCATACTTGTCAAAATTAATGAAATGTCCTGATATGACAAAGGTGAACAACTGTGGATCGGTTCACAAAACACCATTTGACTAAAAAGCATGAAATTTGACTTGAGAAATGGTGAACGTTTATGGCTGGTTCACCAAGTGATATTTGACTGAAAACATGAATCTGTCATGAGTAAGGGTAAACGCCTATGGTCGGTTTACCAATACAAAATCTGAACGGCAAGGGTGAACGCCTATGGTCAGCTCACCAAAACAAAAATTCGCTAAAAAGCACATGCGACTAAATATGGTAGTTATGTACCAACCTTTTACTTAGTCAAAACTTTAAGAAAACTGACTGATAAATGAAGAAAACTGACTGAATAATCCATAAGAAACATGAAAGATAACAACGCCAAAATCTGGGAAGTTCCTGGTGACTACCCACTAGTCACAGGTCAAGTTTTAGAGCCTACAGGTCGAACCTATAGCTCTGATACCATAATTGTAACACCCCACTTGGATAAGTGGATCGTTACGTGTATTTATGGCATGTCATCAAAGCATAAGGTAAATGTCCTAAAACATTAAATGACCATAACGGAAATACCGGAATCAAACATCGGTAATCCAACCTAAGCTCAAAACATGAAAAGTAAATACTGAGGAAAAGGACTAAACAATGTCTAAATAAGCAGAATAATGTAAGAAATGCATAAAGTAAGAAGTCTGGATAGCTTCCATCCAAATGCACATGCTCTCAGAATCCTAAGAGTGTCCTGGTGTACCTGCCGTTAGAACATGAAAGGAACTACGGCTGAGCTTAACGCTCAGTGAACGGATATAGCATGATAAGAATGTACTGAAAGTAATGGAATAGAAGAACAACAATGAAGCTATAAGACTGATATGTAACATGTGGTAGAACTCTGCATAAAATCTGAGAAACCTGATTCATAAATGCTGAAACCGAAATATAACTATTAATTCTGAAAACATGCATTTACTGTATTTTAATTGCCAGAGCTTATATAGGTCACGTGCTGTAACAACCGTGCATGAATAACTGGAGGGGTGACCTCGTCATGCTGTAGAGGGGTGACCTCTAAATAACTGTGCTGGGTGGAGGGATCAGCTCCAATGTGAAGGATGTAGAGCACACACCACATTCACCTGCTAAACTGTAAACTGTAGCCTAGGATGCATCCATACGCCCCACTAATAATACTGATAAAATGGCCAAGCTGAGCTGAGTGGGACGATTCAGGATATCACTCTCCTGCATGTGAGTCACGACACCGGTGCCTCTAGTGTCGTGGTTACGGTACCTCCGTAACTAGTACATAAACTAACCATGCTTGTATATAATGCTCAGGCAATTTATTTAGTTATTAACATGATTACTGATAAGCTTAAACATATACTGGGAAAAATATTTGGCTGAAGATGGGAAATCCTAATCATGCATAGAAAGGAAGTCCTTACTGAAAGGACGAAAAATCCGTACCTTGTGTCCAGTAATGAAATAAGATTGAAAGCTGAAAGATCTATTTCGACTTCACGGTTACTACATAATGAACGGACACGAATGAGTTAACTGATTACAGTTTATTGCTTACTGTTTACTGTTTATTGTTTATTATTGGTCTTAATTCATTTTGTGTGTTCTCGTATTATTTTACTCGTTGCGTATAAATTGATTAATCAGATTGTTCATAAAATGTTTACTGATTGGCATATATCTTGTATTCCTGGTTACTGTGTATTACCCTCTGCTCTGATAAATACGGTACTACTATATATAGAAACCTGCCATAAAAGAAAGCTTCCTAAAATAGTACGTTCTTAAATAAAAAAAGTTATCCAAAATAGTTTCATAAAATAATTAAATCATTTTATAAAATCAAGTATTAAATGGAAATTTCATATACACGATTAACTTTAATAAACGCTAATTAAATTAAAGTGAAAAGTTTTATAACTTGATTAATTCATTTAAAACAATTTAATTAAAATATACTTTTAAAATCGCTAAAACGTACGCGTCTTGTTAAATTTTTCGTGTCACCCAAACCCGAACCAAAGCTAAACCAAACCGGCCCTCATCATAATTCCCTTGCTGTTCTCAAAGTTCCACTGCTTTTATTTATAAAAGTTCCCACTGCTAATTATTCTATTCCCACCGCTAGTTATTCTATTCCCACCGTTAGTGTTTTCTGTCTATAACCCCAAACACCCTTGCTGGAAACTGCAGTCCCAAACGCACCCCTGCTGGAACTGCAGTCCCAAACGCACCCCTACTGGTTTCTGCATGCTGCCGACAACCACAAGACCACCACCCACTGGTGGTTCGTAGTTTCCACTGGTTTAAGCCAACACCCACATTGAAACTGGACCAAACGTCCATGTTTCTTACTGTACACGAACCGAACCAAACAACCCTTGTGGTCACGTCAGGCCCAAGCAGTAATCATACCGAGACCATAGTGGTCTCGGTTTTCGTGCAGTCAAAACAACCCGACGCCCCTTGGTTCGTTATTTCTTGTTCTTGATTAATTTCATAATTCGTGATATAAAGAAAAAGGTATAAACAGATTACCTTTTAACGTTTTTAAGGACGAGGTGCTGAATACATAGGTTGTAAAAAAAATTGAAGATCAAAATTCATCTTCTTCTTTGGTGTTAGGTCTTAGCCGTCGGCCTCCCTTACAAACCCTAGATTTCATTCTTTTTTTTTGTTCGCTGCAAGTGTAAAGGGGAACCCCGTTTCTTTTTTTTTCATCCAAGTCGGGCCTAAGCCCATGTACCCCTTTCTCTCTTTTTTATATATACTAACTGGCCCAATTGTAACATATCTAGTTTTCACTTAATTCTCGACACTTGTAAATTATTACGTAAGCGTATTTATATTTCTTGCGTTTTAATTTTTCCGAAACGTAATAATCTTTTCTGTGTACTAATACATACGTGCTACTTATTTTTCTGAATTGTTATGTATAGTTTATAAAAATTAAAAGTGCGTATTTAATATTCGAAAAAATTTTAAATACGGATTTTACAAATACAAAATTACATAATAAAAAATAACAAGAGAATGAGGAGGACAATCTTTATACCACCAAGTTGATGTAGGTTGTGATTTGGACATGGATTTTGATCGAGAAACTTATGAATAAGCAAGACCATCTTCAAGATCACCTATCTTCATGAACACCTTGTGGAAAATCAGCCCTTGGATCCCTTGAAAACTTCTCCTTGGATGTTAAAACTTGCACCAATCTTCATCTCTTTGAATGGAGATTAACATATCTTAAGTATAACAAATGTTTGTGGTTAAATTTTGTATGAATGGGGTGTTGTGGTGATGATATGGGACGAAATTATAGAGAGAGGAAGAGAGAGTTTTGGTTGATTTACATGTATGTAATGAAGGTAGTAGTTTTTGGTAGCTAGTTTTGATGGAAGAATGGCTTACTTTGTAAGCTAGAATGACAAGTGTAAGCTTAGCTTACAACTTGACACCAAATGTGGTGTGGTGGTGTTGTGTGGGATGGTTATAGTGGGGGTGGGGCAAGTGTCCCACTTGTCTCATCCCCATTTATTTACGGGTACTCCTCGATTCTAGTTTCCTCGCTTTGCGTGCCCTCAGGTCGTTTTACGAAAAATGTTTTTATAAATTGTGAATCAACGGCACAAAACGAATCTAATAAAAATTGTCTCATCAAAAACGGAGTTCGAAAACGTAAATACGTAATCCTAAGGTTTCCGGTTTAGTCGTAAAGGACGTTAAATTTAAATCGTAAGTCCTAATCTCTTCTCGTAAATTTGTGAGTTTATGAACCAACTCAAATTTAAAACTCCAAAATAATATTCATGGATAAATTTATTTTCTGAAATGTCGGACTGTCACCAAAGACGGTGTATGTAAACGTAAGCACGTAACGTAGAATCCTCCGGTTTAGACGTAGTCGACACTACTTCAAGACGTAAATCCAAATTTCTTCCCAAAAATAAGTGAGTTCATAATATAACATTAAAATAATGTTTTTAAATAATATTTGAGAATAAAATATCAACCATAAATTGATGGATTGTCACATAAACTTCATCAAGAAGTGATCAGATTCTCACTTGATAGACATTTTATCAAGTTAGATATACGAATCATAATTCACGCAGCCCTTGAAGTCCTAGGGTAGATCCAGCTTATATGCCTTTCAAACCAATCTTTTACATCATCTCAATGGTCCCATACAACGGGGACTTATATCCCATGATCTTTCAGATCATCAATTTATTTTTCCATGGTTAAAATTTTTGGCATAACTTCGCTACCCATCTGGTACTTCAAGATCTACATTTCATATTCACATAACCTCCTGCCCACTACCGGCAGTCAATAATCGGATCCTAATTTCAATAAATCATTTCAGGTCTCGCGGGTCGAGTATTTTGTAAGGTTAGGGTTGCCATCATAGAAACCTTAAACCTAAAAGACATGTCTAACACACAATGGGTGTATGTCGGGTGTCTTCATCCCAACTCCTGCTTATAGATGCTCTCATATTTAGATCCTAACAAGATTCGATCTCGATCCTAATACGATAGTTTTCAGTGATAATCTCTCCAAAGGAAAATGATTACACGGTTTATTACCAAAGGTCAATCATTCAAACATAGAACAAAACTTACAGTATTTTGTATCGTTACTTTACCTCGTCCCTTCGATTGGGGTGGTAAATAGTACTCTCATCAAGGTTCGTTCCCAATGACTTCGGATCAAATAACTATAAATTCGATGCGAAGCGAGGATCTTGATAGAGGTGATTGATACAGGCACACATGCTTACACGACTCCTTTAAATACAAAAGAGGCAATTTCTTCATCGAGAATCTATCATTAACAGGAATGATATTAGCATATTTGATTAGTCTGTCGACGATGACCCAAATCGAATCAAATTCGGATGATGACCTTTGCAATAGTTAGACGTTTACTAATGTAGAGGCGATGTCTACCTTCATAATTTGACATCAATACAACTTATTCTGATAAAGATACATTTAGTCAGAAATGACATGAATGGAATACTTATACTTACGAGATTTCAATATGACTAAATCTCAAAATCCTCTATATTCAGGCAACCACAAGTGGCCTTTATACATTTAGCGTCATCGGCTTCTCAATTCTAATGGTTCACATTAGCCGCGAACCCCTTTTTATTGTCTATATTATCCTTCTTACAAGCATTAGTTATTTCTAAATTGTTCGGCAAGTTATTTTGCACCTTCATTATTAAGGAACATGTCCAAATTGGTTCTTTATCTTTTATACATAATGTGTCAGTAATTATATTCACCTTCCTTGATGAAATAAATATCATGACGTGTATTTATCCACGAATTATTCCTTCATATTTTCTAAGTCTTAGTTCTATCTCAACTATTATCTTTATCAGTTTTGCTCAGTCCGGCGTCTAAAGCGTCGATAATTATTACAAGAATTAAATAATAAATATTTAATTTTATGAAATTTAAACGTAAAAGTTTTAAATTTTCTCAGTTCGTCTAATTATAGAAAAATGTTCAAAATAAATTTGAATTTAGTTAACACGATGTTTGTTGATTTAATGAAAATAACTAATAAGATTTGTAAATGTTTGAAAAATCTTTGGTTATACTTTGGTCAAAATTTTCTTAGTTGAAAAGCAAAATTTGTCGCTTCAAATTTCAAGTCATGGTTTAAATGTTTTCCTTAATCCCTTTTAGGTTGTCTTGAGGTATGCACAAATATTTACCCCTAAACAGGAGTTTAGTTAAATGATTTGGGCATAAGGAAATAATCCCTTAAAATTTCTTTGATAAAATATCTGTCAAAACATATTTCCATTTTTCTTTTTAGTAAAACCCAAAGCCTTAATGGCTCTAATCTTTGAAAAGTCATTATAGATTCCATTATCTTATTAATCACATGGTCAAATAATGTAAAGGATTTAGTCTTTAATCATATGTTAAATATTTAAGGTACAGGTTTTCACTACTCGACCAATTCAGGGCAGTCTATAAATAATTATTCACTCCTTCCTATTCTTACAAACAAACAGATGGTCCTTAATGATCACAAGCATGAATTTATCAAATTACAGCCTTCACACGTGATTCACCAAATTTATGGATGCTACATGTGCATTGGTCAATCCAAACGACACAACATGAAACTCATAATGTTCATTACAAGTTCTGGATGTAGTGATCAGAATAGATAATCTTTTTCGCGGATGCGAAGTTGATGATAACCATGTCGTGGATCAAATATTTAGAACATACGCTAGAACCTTGTAAATGATCGAACAAATCTACAATCTTGGGTAGTGGATATAGATTTTTAATCGTCAATTTACTTAGTTCACGGTAATCAATAAATATAAGAGATAATAACATCATAGCTCTTCATGATGACGAGCTTGGTAGAACAAAAGCTTTCTCCGACAACTCTCTCAGTTGTACGGTAATTCTTTTAATTCAGATGGTGCTGACGTACAGTGCACAAGCCACAGGTGCAGCACCGGAAATATAATCAATACCAATTTCAACTTGCCTTAATGGCAAAATTCTAGGTAACTCACCAATAAATACCTCCTAAAGTTTCAGATAACATAAACATCTTTTAATACATTCACTTTTAAGTTCTTTCTAGATTATAATATCTATGACTAATTCACAACCATTCACGGTATAATTTCAAGTCTAAATGCAGTATATGGTCATCCATCAAGAATTATTTAGATCACTTTTGATAATCAACATCTTATCTTTTTGGGGAATTCTACTCGAGTTCCCATCAATTAAGACAACGTCGTCATGTCATAATCAATCAATCCATTCTACTGGCAGTATCAACTTTCCAGTTTCATTGCCGTCGATAAGATGTGAATTTCTCAAAAGACTAATAATAACTCATAATCATTCACAAATTCAAGGATATCTGGAGACATAACTAACCTTAAAAGAGTAAGGTCAACGCATAATCTATACGAGAGAAATTTCAAATCAGATACAGACGAAAAAAATTTAACGAATATGAATATATCCCATGTTTTCATAAGTTGAGTACGCATTCGAAAGCTCCTCGGATCGTTACCCAGGTCATTCAAATGAAATCAAATCAAAAGAAATGATAGGAACGTCGATACATCCAGTCGGGTATCAACACTCGGTAATCATATACATTTTCAAAGAATCTCGCCACGGGAGAATTAGACAAGAAAGAATTGTCAATTGTCAAATAAGACAATTATCACAGATGAGTAAATTCGACTCAGAAGAATAGATGCTACAGGCACATATGTAGGTGTCCCTATCAATATGTCCCTATTTTTATTTTCACCTCTTGCATATCTCATAAAATTTAATCTTTCACAATCTTCAAAGAAAATTTAGTGTTTATTAATAATTTCATGGTGACTACTAATCAGCCATGAATGGTCACTTCCAAATTGTATGTAGGCGCGCAACTATATACAATTTCAAGATTAACGATGCAATACTCAGTTCGTCAAAATTTTATCATCATGTTTATAATAAAAACATTTTCATGCTTAATTCTTAAATAAGAATCAAAAATAAATTTACAAAGATTTTCTTTGTTATGAAAACAATTAAGTTTTCCAAGATGTTTCATAAACAACGTTATTTCGATAACGATTACTTATAAATCTCACTTTAAATAATCCTTACGGTGATGAAAATTCAATCTTTATCAAGGGATACTGTTTTATCTTTTAAAAACAATCAGTGATCTGCAAAAGAGTGATGAAGAGTTGTTCACCAAGAACTAACTACAATATAATAGAAAATGAGCTTAGCCAATTAATCATGAGGTGAATGACCTCGATGGCACTCAAAAAAGAATAATCCACAACGTAACTCAAATCGAGATGAGTACTTGTTCAAGGGTTGCATCACTAATGCGAACATTAGGATGAAGCAATAGAGGATAGATAACATCGATACATGTAGGATTTAGTAATAAAATGTAGTCTTTTCATTAATCACAAACAAGTCTAAATTGTACCGTAACACATTACGTGTCACTATGTCATACAATTCCAAGAACTCATCCTACCAACCGATGTCTCAGTTAAGTTAGGGATTTTTAAAAGATACCATAATGAATACTAATCTACAAGAGTCATGGGGGTTCCACCTGTCCTGGAAGATCCATCGGTCCCTATTCAGAAGAAGATTTCTTCAATTTATTTCCTGGACACTGGGCATCCTCATTATTGGACAATGGCCTAGGAACAACCCTTAACACGAATCAACAATCAATTAACACCTTATAATTCAATCACGGGACTTAACGACTTCTTCTTAACAATCTCATATTCTATACGAGTTAAATTTTTATTTATTCAAGTTTCAATCAACTTATGCTCAATTCGATATCCTACCTCGTTCTCCAATATTTTCAACCTTATTCATAAACCTTAGAAGGGAAATAAAAGCTCGATATGAACAACACTTAATTTCCAATCCTATAGCTCTTTCCAACAATAATTATCAAATGAGTCACTAATATGAAACGACTCACACAATCAATTAGACTTTTCAGAAAGGTACTAGTGGCATGAGGCTTTTGGGTAATGGTTCCAATAACAGCCTCAAGTGCAACATTCACCCTTTCGATTTCAAACTTAAGAATTGGGTGACACCGAATCATATGACATCTTTCTAGGTGGTAATGGTTTTGTGAAACTCCACTCTATAAGGAAAGATCGTCATGACATTGGTATCAGTTTTAATCTCGCCAATACTTTTTCAATATCACAATCAACTAATTTCAACATTTCTATGAATATCAACCATTTTGTTGGGATCATAAACATCCAAAACTTTGTTTAGATCTAGGATAGCTAGAATTCCTACGAGAATAGCTTCGATTAATTTACTAGGGGATTTAGGGTTCCTTGTGACAATCTACGTCGTATAAATACCTCGTATAAATATCAAAATAATCATCAAACAATCATGTAATAAAATTACATCTTATAAATATATATATATATATATATATATATATATATATATATATATATATATATATATATATATATATATATATATATATATATATATATATATATAATCCAATGTTATATATATATATATATTAAAATTACACTTCTCAGTCTGGCCTTGTCGATAACTCGGGAATTCTTCGGCCCCGTTATAGTCAAAAGATTTTTAGACATTTTTAGAAAAATGTTTATAGTTAAAAGATTTTGAAATGTTTTATTCAAAACCTTAGTTTTAAAAATCTTTCGTTCTCTATAACGAGAGCTCTGGTACCAAACTGTAACACCCCCAAATTTATACAATTCAATACAGCGGAAGACTCGTTGGTGTTACGGGATAGCACATTACTCACATCATAGACAACTCTTAAAAATCGCTTCGTTTAATAATAAAGCATTTCCATTCATAAATATCAAGTTTACATAGGTCCCAAGTCATTGTATCTTATACAGGTTTTACAAAGCATTTGAATGGAAATTATTATTTAAGTGCGGGCCATGAATTCTTGTTGTCTTCCCGAGAATTACCTTCAAGTACCTGAGATAAAACATGTTAAAAGAAAAGGTCAGCGAAAACGCCGAGTGAATTCATAGAGTTTAATGAAATCCATCAATATAACATCGGTATAGAATTATTACCGAAAATCATTTTTGTACAAATCTTTGTAATAGGCCATAAATTAGCCAAAGTCATTTTATACAAATCCTTATCGAAAATCATAATATAGGCATTTGCCTTCAAAATCATTATACGAGCCAATGTCGTAAAAACATCATACAATACGTCTTATGACGTTGTATAAAGTTAAATAAAAAACCGTTATATGAATATGGTTATGTAAAACCAAAACACAAACATAAAATCAATAATAAGACCCCGTATTGCTAGTCAGGCAATATATCATAACTCAGTGCATATAGCAGTAGTTTCGTTATTTTAGATTATTATAAGCCGCATGACATTGTTACCTTACTATACCAAACAACGGGTAGCTAGCCCGAAACTCAATTTGCCCATCTAAATTAGCGCTTCATCACAATAATCACGCTTGTGTAAATCTTCTCATACATAAATTCGCTTACCAATAAATGTGGCACGACGGGGATCAACCGTCAAGGCGCGAACTGGGGTGATCGTCCTCAAATAGTACTTTTATATGCATAAGCGTCTACCAAATCCCGGTAGTTCACAATTCATGCTAATGGGACTTTTAGTGACATAACCTAACTTTAATAATCCATTTCATTTCATCTATCGGGTCATTTAATCATTCATCGGGTCATACAATCATTCGGGTCTAAATCAACAAACAGACAATCGGGACAACTAGTGTCCTATTTTATAAAAACTAACATGTTATCTCCCTCGCGCGTTTATAAAACATTTCTTAAAAACATTTAAAAGAGTGCGAGGCTATGAACTCACGTTGATTGGGAAAGGCGGTTATCGATGACTCGGATGTATGGTACGTGCTTCAATCACGGAAACCTAGACAAATAATACTCGTCTTAGACTTTTGTCCAATGACTTTATAAAAATAACAATTATGTATACATATGATGATTTTATAAATATGATGATGATCAAGTGGGATTGTACATTTTACTCATTCATTATAGTGTTTATGTGTTGGTAACATTTTAATACTAGTTTTACTAGTTTTACTTATTTACATGTTTTAGGCCCAATAAGCCTATTACAAGCCCAATACTTTATATTAGTCCATTTTACACCTTTATTATCAGTATTATACTTTTCATGTTGGGCCCAAGTGGGTTAAGCCCAATAAGTAAATTTATAAGTGTTTAGTCCATTTAGTTGGATTATTAGTCAAATAATGCTAACTTAGCCCGTTAATGTCCGTATGTTATATAGTTCGGTTTTTATCGGTTTTACTTGTATTAAGTACTTATATATCAGTATATGACTTTTAAAAAGTTTATATTATACGGGTCCGACCGTCTAAGTATTAATGACGAAAAACGTTAATTTTACGGTACTAGCCGAAAAGACGTAAAAATCATGTTTATAGTTTTTATAACTTATAAAACTTACCAAACTACCATTTTTATAAAATGTCCATTTATTTATCCTTATACATATTTATATAAATGTAATATATAAGTTAGTGGGTTTTAATTCACATTTTATACTATATTTATTTGAGTGCTTATATAATAATATTAAATTTTAATTTCACAAAAATCAGTCCTAAATTTTAAGTTCACTAAAATATCCATATCTAGAGTTCTATAATGAGATAGGACCTCAAATATTTATCACAGAAACTACATGATATGTGCTTCATTGTATTCCTTTATAGCTACTGATGAATCAACCTCTAAATATTTTAATAAATTCGTCCAAAACAGTATAGGCAGATTTTCACTCTAAACTTGTTTTGATCATATCTCACTCATTTTTATGATTCCATTGTATGGCCAACTCTCACATGTGTATAACACCTAATACTTACTGTATATTGATTCCACTTCACCATTTTATCAGTTTAACATTTGGTTACTTACTGTTTTTATACAACCATCACATTAAGCAAGATTTTAAGCATTTTACATGTGGTTTTCCATCTTTTTACCCATGTTTATCAACACCAAATCCCCACATAATATTTTAATCATCATTCATCATCATATACATATACATAAATAAAGAAAATACAAGATTACATAATCAAAATAACAAGAGGATAGGAAGAACAATCTCTATACCACCATTAGTGATGAAAAGATGAGTCTTTGATGAACAAGGCTTGGATTTTGATGGCAAAACTTGTGATAAACCAATATCATCTTCAAGTCTACCAACCTTTATAAACTTCTCATGGAAAATCAGCCCTATGACACCAACAAATCTTCTCCTTGGATGTTAGAATCACCTCCAATCTTCAAAGCTTCAAAGTAGCATCATCATGTGTATGAGTAACACATGATTTTATGGCTAACATAGATCAAATGAGGGTTGTTTTTTATGATGGTTGGACGAATTTTAGAGAGAGAGTAAGGGAGGAGTATGTGAGTTTTGCATGGATGAAAATGAAGAAGTGGTTTGGAGTGAGTGGTTTTGACCATGTTGCTAGTTTACAAAGGGGCTAAGACATGTGTCTTAGCTTACTTTGTAAGCTTGACACATGAGTGGCTTGTGTAGATTAATATGGCCAGTTATAGTGGGGGTGGGACAAGTGTCCCACTTGTCTCATCTCCACTAGTTTACGGGTACTCCTCGATTCTAGTTTCCTCGATTTACGTGCCCTCGGGTCGTTTTACGAAAAACGTTTTTATAAATTATGAATCAACGGCACAAAACGAATCTAATAAAAATTGTCTCATCAAAAATGGAGTTCGAACACGTAAATACGTAATCCTAAGGTTTCCGGTTTAGTCGTAAAGGACGTTAAATTATTCACGTAAGTCCTAATCTCTTCTCGTAAATTTGTGAGTTTATGAACCAACTCAAAATTAAAATCCCAAAATAATATTTACGGATAAATTTATTTTCTGAAATGTCGGACTATCACCAAAGACGGTGTATGTAAACGTAAGCACGTAACGTAGAATCCTCCGGTTTAGACGTAGTCGATGCTATTTCAAGACGTAAATCCAAATTTCTTCCCAAAAATAAGTGAGTTCATAATATAACATTAAAATAATTTTTTTAAATAATACTTGAGAATAAAATATCAACCATAAATTGACATATTGTCACATAAACAATTATCTAAACCATCGAGACTCAAGCTTATGCATACAGACTTATTCCTTGAAGGCGTTCATGAAAATATTGATTTTACATTCAGTTACCCTATTTTCGCCCACTTCATTTGTTGCCTTACTGTGCTTCAGTAGGGCTTTCAAATATAGTGGTGGCCATCTGAGTCTCATGATGCAAAACAAGATCAAGACTCGCTTAGCCATGGTGCTTCATACTACAATGTGGGTTATGTCGAATTTTTGAAACTTTGCTTGCTTCAGTATAAAACCTCCAAGGAAAGACACCTACTCTAGTTGAAGAGATCAAGGTGTTATCCCACTATCGGATTCCACAAGGAAAAACGTTTTAAACCAATTTGGAGTGATTGTTTCATAAACCTCGTGCATTAGGCTAAAAGAAGCTGATCTTGTTAAGGGAACTGATCATACATCTATGTGAACTGCTATTATGGAATTTCCGTTTCACCTATTTGTAATTTCTTTATAGTGAATGTTGCCTCATATATGCTCCTTTCATTGATGTAGGTTAAAAACATTTCACTATTTCCTAAATATCCTATGAGAGCGAGTATCAGCAACGAATTGTGACCCTCCGACGGGAAGAATTATATAAGTTTCACTAATTTCAAATATATGTTGATTTATATTCTGGAAAAGATTGAAGTGGTCGGTTTTTGGCCAAAACCGAAACCAAAACCTAATGTTCGGTTTTTTGCACCATCGTAACCAAAACCGTTTGGTTTTTCTTGGTTCAGTTTCAATCAGTTTTGCGGGTTCAGATTCTCGATTTTTCGTTTTCTCAAACCATTCATACTTTTTTTTACTTGAAAATATTGACATTAAAAAGAAAATAGATGGAACCAATGATTGCACGAAGGTGCACAAGAATCGGTAAGCTACAAAATATTAATCATTGTTGTCAAAGTGAGGATTTGAGTCTTCATTATTTTATTCATAGAAATAATTGATAATTTGATTAGTGGTGATTATACAGCAAATGGTACGAAAATTAGCTTCTGGAGCAATGAAGTAATATAAAGACTAGGTGTTGAGTGATCTTATTATTTTATTGTGAAATGTAGCATGAAAAATGTATCGCAACCACTCTTATATATCTTCTTCTCCGTAGTTCTCTATTTCAAGTTGATAAGATTCTATTAATATAATATTGAAAGTATGAAAAAAAATTAATGGTTATATAATTAATAATTTTAATTATGGATAAAAATTAATAAAATAGTTCGGTTCGGTTTTCACGGTTATTTTGGTTTTTATAAAGTAAAAACTGAAGCATCGGTTTTTAGTTTCAATCGGTTTTTTCGGTTCGGTTTTTTCAATTAACGGTTGGGTTTTTGGTTTTTATAAATTTTTTGCTCACCCCCGGGTTCGTTATGCTGTCAATTCACAGAGATAAAATAGCCTTCTCCATGTATATGATTCGTTCGTAGATCAAACGAAAAATTAAAAGAACAACATCTTATGCTAATGATATATCAATTCAAACTTTGTAAATATGATATCTTTGTAAATGATAAGTCTTATTAAATATGATCATAAAAATGATGCTTTTACAAATTAATACATATAACTTTGTAAAGTTCATAATCCGTATCTATAAAATTGATCCGTTAAAATGTTTTCCAATTGCTAATTTTAAACAAACTTTTGGAGGATAAAATAAGTACGTTGCAATATTCATAAGTAAATAGGTTGAAGTCGTTATTCTTTATAGGACAACCTTTAAATAAAATTTAAATAGATGAGTATTGACCTGCAATCGTCGGTTTGAAAAAAATACCTATTATTAACAGAAATTTCAAAATCATATCATACCAATATATAAAGTTACGATTTGACCACCGGGCAATAGGATCAATCATCAGGTCACGGGTTAACCTCACCCGTTGACCACAAATAAACGTTACATAAAAGTAAACTATAACTAAAATATACTAAAGGTTAAATTACAAATTCCAGAAATAAAAAACGCACGAACCATAAATTCTTCAGAACAAGAAAAAAACAACCATGCCCGTTGGGCGGGTTACGACGCTAGCATATATATATATATATATATATATATATATATATATATATATATATATATATATATATATATATATATATATATATATATATATATATATATATATATATATATATATATATATATATATATATATATATATATATATATATATATATATATATATATATATATATATATATATATATATATATATATATATATATATATATATATATATATATATATATATATATATATATATATATATATATATATATATATATATATATATATATATATATATATATATATATATATATATATATATATATATATATATATATACTAGTTGCGTAACCCACCCAACGGACGGGTGTATTTCGTAAACTTTTTTATTGAAAAAATGTTGGTCGATCTGTGATATCGGTTGACAGTTGGACGTATATGCTTATGTGTGAACAATTATTTTTTCATAAAAAATTTGATTACTTTTTTTTAACTTTTTTAAAAGATTCAAAGAAAGAAATTAATTTTTTTATAAAAGTTCAAAAAAGATTATCTTAAAAAAGTTTACTTTTGTTAGTTTTTTTTTGAAATTCGAAGAAAAAAATATAACATAAATAAATTTGTTTTCAAAAAATTAAAAAATTATTTCTTTTTCAAAATTTAAAAAACAAAATAACATAAACTAAACGTTCCTTTTTCTTAAAAAAATGAAAACACTAAACGTTTTTTCTGAAATTCTTTTATTCAATTTTTTTTGAAATTCTTTTTCTTTTTTATTTCTTTCTTTGAATTTTTGTAAAAAATATATTTTTTTTTTAAAAATCAAATATTTATATATATTTTTATACTTTTGTTGTATCTAGAGTAACTTTGCAAATGTTTTTTTAATGAACTAACTTTACCAATGATTTTAATCGTTAAATGGATTCACATTGCAAGTCCTATATCCGGTCAAATGTAAAGTACCTAGTCAAAGGTTTTTTGGTGAAAATTTTGACGTGACAAATAAGTTTATTAGACGTAAAAAAGTTCATTTTATATAATGGTCAGTTTTGAAAGTATATTATGTATTTATGGCTTTTACTTATAATTAATGTTTAAAGGCTAATTGTATAATGTTAGGCCAAAAAATCTTATAGAAATTTGCATCATGCGAGTCCTAGACAACCTTCTTCAAAAAAGTAAAACAAATAAATGTTGAGAAAACGCTTGTGATGATGTCATTTATGGAATACACTCGTGATTGTCAAATGTATATATGAAATTACTCTTCAAAAGCTAAGCAAACAGCAACCAACATGTCATAAGTCAATGTCTAGTTTCAACAAAGTTACTGCAACAATAATTTGATATTTATGCCACTTCAAAGTGAGTTATTAAACGTACACAATTACAAAATATAATAAGCACGCATTAGTTAAGGTCAATCACCATGTTTACAACCATGATCTTTCTGAATGTTAGCCGTATTAAAATCTTTAATAAGTTGGACAAAATAGTTTAGTAGACAAGAAAAGAAACATCAAATGGATAACCATTTATATAGTTGAAAAGGTGCACTTTCCATAGCTAATTTTACCTTTTTTACATAGCTAATATTTTGTGCTCATTCACAATGAGGCTTGTGACACAAATAGCTATGGGAAAAATGGGCGAGAACAGGTCCAAAATAATGGCAATTTTATCCCGTGGCAGTGTTTAAACTCACCGAAAAAAGCAAGATCGGTGGCGGCTGTCATAGTCGTGTGACAGGTCTGGTGGTAATTTTATCCCTTGGTAATGTTTAAACTCGCCAGAAAATGCAAGGTCGTTGATGGCTGCACTATGCAATAGATCACATATCTTATAAATCATGGCTATAAGCTCGTACAGTCTCTAATAAAGTCGCCCCTTTTATCAAGATCCTGAAATTCAATGCAGTCACATTTGTGGAGATATATTAGGTTCAGAGAGCCGTAAGGAACAACCATCAGAAGATACATACCCATCCAGATAGATACTGTGATACATAAAGTGCCAAAGTCCAGCTAGGCTACCTATATCTATGATTCTTGTCAAAATTAAAAAAACCATTACAATAAGATCATTATCTGCAAAAAAACAAAGAAACCAATCATTATTAAAAATGAACAACCCAAATTTGATAAAAGGTGTTGTTGGTGGTCGGCTGTCGTGGTGTCTGCAAGAGATGGTGGTGGTGATTGTCT
Organism: Glebionis coronaria; assembly: GCA_025667525.1. Taxonomy (NCBI): domain Eukaryota; kingdom Viridiplantae; phylum Streptophyta; class Magnoliopsida; order Asterales; family Asteraceae; genus Glebionis; species Glebionis coronaria. The sequence continues at coordinate 259,431 of JANFOE010000195.1, forward strand.
GTTTTGAGATATAATAAATCAAAGGTCGTGAGAATGGATATTAAGGATTCATATAAGATTTTAAAAAGCAATCACCTGTTCGGTCAGTATTAAGGATTATGGGATTATTTTGGCATCTCGTCGCCAAAATGTAGGCTGATTGTTCAAAGTCTTCTTCGGGTGGGTTTAGGGACTACACATTTTTTCAAACACCCTCACGTTCAGGGACTTGCTTCACATTTTTATGGATTCCTTCAGTTCATGAAATGAGGGAATTGGTTCACAATCAACACAAAGACTCCACTTAAGAGGGGCCACATTTTTATTAGTTTTGCATATAAATACGTATAATATATAACATTCAAGTTTATATGAAACTCCTCTTTAGTTTAAAAGTGTAATGGGGCCTAATATTTGTCATTGCCTATGGCCACGGAAAACCACGGGATGGCCCTAAGTTCATCAGAAAAATAAGAGGTTATGCAATTAGCGAGTCCTCCGCACTTTTGCTTATAGTAGTTTTACATGTCATCGCAAGTTCTTTTTAGTTTCAGGCCATACATATAGACATATAGTATCCGATTCTTAAGAAGATTGAAGTTTCGGGTAAATGACGGTGAATACTAAAGAAGAAAGCATGGTATTCAAGAATTTCAAAAGTGTGTACAACAATGGAGGCTTTAGCAACTACAATAACGCAGGATCAGAAAGTAACTTATAGGTAGATGCATACAGCAATGTAGGCTTTAATAACTTATTGATTAATTCTTATGTTACTAATAAACAAAGGTAAGTTTGTAGTGTAAAACTTACCTAGGGTGTGGTATGCGCCCAAATGATGGTTTTAAACCAACAACACCAAAAAGACAGCAGACATCCATACAGATCATGCACAAGGAAACCAGCTCATCTAGTGTGTTTTAGTACTTACGGTGGCTAAATATTTACCTAGAAAATGTTCTCGACATAGTTCTACTGCAATGATTGCTTGGTATACCTCACATTTCACTTGTTAGTGGCCGTAATCGCAAGTCCGCTGTTTGATATCTGCAGGAATTTATCAAACTTAAATATAAGAAACCAAGCATACTATTAATCAGAAAGCAAACAGAAAAAAAAATATGACAACTTAAATTGATCAAGTTACTGATCACTAAGAGTTAGTAAGTTACCAAAACAGGTCAACAACACAAATTGGTCAGTCAAAGAGGTATGGTTATGTGTAGTACGACGGTAAGGAAGGTGCTCAAAAATCTATTGAGAAACTTAATGGCATAACTGACCATCACAAATGTCCCATACGCTCTAAAAATTAACAAATGCCTACATATCGGATTGATGGGCTTCTCCCTTTTTTGCTAACTGGTTTTGGATTAGAATCCTTTGTAGGCTTAAAGCTTTAAATGTGGGGATGTTGGCTAAGTTGCTGTCTCAATACATCAAGCGAGAGTGGGAGTGAAAAGAGAAGACACATACCTTGTACTCCCCACTAAACGATGTTGTTTTTGTAGCAAATTGTATTTTCATATCAGTTGATAATCGTACAAAGATATCCACGATGGTCATAGCACGATTATTTTCACATCAGCTGCAAATTAATTCTCAACTGATATAGTTGGTTATAGATATTCATAAGCTAAGCAACCTAAAAGCTCGGTTACTTTCAAAGCAAAAGGAATATCAATAAAAGATGCAGAATCCACGATTCTATTAAGACTAAGATAATCAAGTTAAGGACTCAGTGAAAAAATATGGATAACCACAAGTAGTATCTAAATGCTCCTTTCATAAAAAGACATTATTTTTTCATTTATCAATACATCAATTTCAAAAATAATACATGTATAAGAAAATTCCTCCACAAAATATTTGTTATAAGAGGTTCCCTGATAGAAGAAGAAGGAAGAACTACGATAAATGATAGGGTGAGCAAATCAACGAAATAAACCGAGCCATCGGTTTGGTTTGGTTTGGTTGTTCTCCTTTACTTGGAACAGTATAACCACACAGAACCTTTAACAACGCATAACCTTTTAGTAGAACAGACCGTTTTTTTTAAATAATCAGGCAGGTTGTGTTTTTTTGGCTTTAACCAAATGATGGTTATTCTTAACAAACTGTAGGGGCAAAAAGAGCACTATGAGCATATTAAGAAAGATAAGTCGGCACTGGTCATAAAACCAGTAAGCAAATTAACGGATCCATTTCAATACCAAACCCTAACCCGATTACATAATTTGTATCTTTTTCCAAACATGTTAATCAAAAATTAGATCATACTATTAGTTAAGTTTTACCCTTTTAGTAAAGGAAATTTTGAAGTCTAATATGTTGTACTCGTATAACGTTTTAAGGATTCAAGCTTGATCGAAATACCTTATATCCAAGCATGAACAACCAAGGTCATGAATTTCTCATATGTGTCAAACTTGTCTGCTTTCGGTGTGATCTAGGAATAAAATGCGCCATCCATAACATGAAAGTATGTGGATGCATATACTTATAACAAAATATGCTTAAAAAGATGTACCTGATCAAAAAACAAACTTTCTTTTTTAATACTTACAAACCAATAATAACTATTTCATAGCTTCTTGCGTTCTTAGCTTATAGCCTAACAATACTCTAGGAGTGTCCACAAATGTAGGCTCTAACAAAGTTAAAAAACACATAATATATTTATAAAATATTTACTTCAAGTTGTAAAATCATATAATCAGTTCCAAAGATCAAATCCAAACACAACCAGGGAATAGAATAATATCAATACCTTTGATTAGTTCCATCCACTGTTTGAGATGAAACTACATCTTTATGCAGAGAGCCTGTCTACATAATAAGAATCGCACATTTTATATTTTATACCTTAAAAAGCTTCCAGTTATGTCGAAAGCATTAATATAAAGTAACAACAAATTGCAAGAATAAATCATACCAGGATATTATGATTGATTCTGAATCAAACATATCCTAATAATACTTATATAAGAACATTTGTTTTCTTATCAGTCATCATACATGTCTTATAGGGTTTATAAAATAAACACAATCGAATTAATATGAAGCCTCTATTGTAGCCAAAGAAAGAGTTGATCAAAATCCTGTGAGAACTCATAAGATCAGACCTAACACTTGTACTTATATGGTGCCCTTTTCCCATTCATTTTTAGATTCACCTGAACTGAAACATGTCGCGGTAAAAAGATTTATAAACATGCAACTGATAGGATAACAGAAAACAAAGAAGACGACGGCATTAAGGTTTATATGAATCGAATGAGTGAAAGAGATATAGAGATATTAGGGTTTACAGGGAAACAATATATGAATCGAATGAGTGAAAGAGATATTTACTACCAAAATAATATTCCGAATAATATAATTTCTAAAATAATTAGATATAACAAAATAGCCAATAAAATAATGCCACATAGGATATGAGGTGGCACCATTTTATTATCATATGTCAAACTTAGCCCCATATATATATTATAGATATATATATATATATATATATATATATATATATATATATATATATATATATATATATATATATATATATATATATATATATATATATATATATATATATATATATATATATATATATATATATATATATATATATATATATATATATATATATATATATATATATATATGTATATATATGTATATATATATATATATATGTATGTATATATATGTATGTATATATATGTATATATATATATATATGTATGTATATATATGTATATATATATATATATATATATATATATATATATATATATATATATATATATATATATATATATATATATATATATATATATATATATATATATATATATATATATATATATATATATATAATATATATATATATATAC